>PVNU02003624.1:0-72776 GCA_003013855.2 Liriodendron chinense | reverse complement strand
AAAGGAAGGTCAGAAAGAAAAATATCAGAATCACGAAAAATATGATTACTAATAAATGCTCCAACATGATGAAGCCAAAAAGTGCAGAAGAGCCAATTAAAGAGCTCCTCGAACAAGAATTCCCTCACAAGTCTAATAAAGACTTTACGAGAAAATACTTTACAGGCAGCAGAGAGAATAACCCTAAGGACAAAAAATTTAAAGAAGTCATACGGGCCAACCTCATGCATGAGACCTACCGCCCTTATTACCACAGTAGCGCCACAAGGAACATGGAAAATGCGTATAACTTAATTCCTTGTGTATGGACTTAGTGGTATAGAAGCGAAGGAAAAGAGGGTTGCATTGCGCACCGCTGATCACGGCCAACCGTGCATAATACCCTCAGGTTTATGGGACCATTCCCAATATTAATGCATAGGGAGATTGAGATTCTTCTCCTATTGTCAGACCGACGACCATGAATTTGGTACCCAAGGTAGCTATGAGAGCCGAAATGGCCAACCAAAAGCGTAAAGCCTCTGAGTTCACCACCCTGATAACATCACTAGGCCCCTTTAATAGATTAGTGGCATGGTAACCCCCATAAAGGAGTGTACCCCCTGAGGGCCGCTTCCATGGAAGCAATGAGTACCCCATAAGGGTCAATCACGGGTGAGGCCGACGCTCCAAATACTCATGAGCCTAAACTATGTTTCTATTAGAGGCACTTACTAACAAGATCTTATTATAGTACCGCCCAAAGTGAATAATCTATGAAATAATGAGAAACCATACATCTAGCTATGAGTTAAGAAGATAAAATTACATGAGACTTCAAAAGGCATAGTGAATAAAGATCAATAACTTTGATAAATATTAACATTCAGTATATGATCATATGCACATCAATAGCATGATTAAGATTTAGGATTGATTCATTTACTTCAAGTCTCAAAAGATTGTTCCATACAAAGAGTTATTAGAAACTAAATGCTGCAATACATCCCTAAATTTCCTGACTGAATCGGGCATGACTTTATGATAAACTAATTTTGCATCTGCTATCATTCTTTGGCGGTCAGGGACATCGGAAAGCTCCTATTGTAATGAAGTCATAACAACCTGCTTTCAGATAGCTCCTATTACATGAAGTAAATGATAATCCAGCGAACCTTTGCTGGAACGAATGTGAGACTGTACGGCTTTCAAATCATCTTCCTCTTTTTGCTTCTAAGCAGCAAGAGAAGCCATTTAAGCATCAATGGAATTGATTTGTTCGATGTGCTTTTGCACTTATGCCGTTAAAGATTCATACTCTGACCTGATAGCGAGAAACTAAAGAGGAGCGTTCCGCAATTTCGTCAGCAAGATGAGAAACTGCCGCTCGCTTATGGTCTAATAAAGGATTTGTCTCTGTATTCTGACTATCGCTCAAAGAATTGATGGCTTCGATAAATTCATTAGTAGACCTCTCCAAGAAAGATATATCGATCTTCATCAAACTTGCAGAAAACTTAAAAAGAGACCAGGATTTGGCAAGTGACCCCATAAATGGCGATTCCCTACGGAAGAGGCAATCCCATTTAGGCTAGTCCTTATCACCTCAACCTTAAAAGAAGGAAGATTCTTGATAGCTTTAAAATCCAAAGGAAGATTGAGCGATGGTCTTTGAGTCGAACTGTTAGGCTCAGAATCTGTATTGTATGTTCAGGAATGAGAAATATGATGCATAAGCAGAGGAATGATGAATGGCATAAAAAGAAATAATACCAAGATTAGGAGCAAGTTGAGGGTTCTGAATTGATGCTGAAGAAGATTCTGCAGTGACGTCTCCTTGAATGTTAATGTTTAGAGTAGTCTCCCTCACCTACAGAATTGAAGCCTGTAGAAGGAGGAACTGCAGATGTTTCTATAATGGGAGTAATCCGCTACAGGGGCAGAGGATGGAATTTTGTTCATAAAGAAAATGATAAAGTTGAGGATTTCTTTCTTAAAGGATCATTATTTGTCTCAAAAGGGTTATTTCGTACCTATGTGAGAGGGAGGGATCACCTGCTCTACCTGAACAGAAGGAGCTCCAGCTTCCTTAGAAGAGGACACTTCTGCAATTGTAGATAACTCATCTGATGCACAAGGAGTTCGAAGAAGTTCACTAATAGTGAGCATAGGTGATGAAGGATGTTGATGCTGATAAGCAGAATCAGGTGAATATTGAAATGATTCATACACAGGACCAAACCCTTTAGCAACCCAAATCTTGAGGAGTAGATGGAAATTGGCCAGAACAGTAAGGATTGTCGTCGATAATTTGAACATCTTCATCAGGTCCCTCTATTCACTTCATCGAAATCCTTAGTTGGAGGAATTTCCTAGCTAGCCGAGGATGAAGAGTCCTCATCATCTTCTTCTTCACCAGCAGAATTGCTAGAGTTGTTGGTACTGCGATTATGCTTATCATTAGTGTTATTATCAATTGATGAAGAAGATGCAGTAGTCACTTGTTTTTACTTCCCTCGAGTATCGACATCAGTGGTAACAATCTTCTTCTGCGGGGGAGAGGAGGATATGTGTAGAGAAGTTTGTTTAGACACAGGAGAATCTGCAGTATGATGATCGAAATCTTCCAACGAAAAGTTGCCACCTGGGGTGCCTAGCACTTCCGAATGTCTCATTTGATCTGGAGGAGTGATAGGAGATTCTGATTAACCTTGTGCCTCTGAAGCAGGGGTAGGTGAAGGAAGATCCATAGGAGATATATTCTCGGGGACAAATAAATATGTGCCAGCAGCTGTAGATCCTCCCTTTTGTTTCCGAACTGATTGAAAATTTGTTGCCTTACCGCCGGCATCCCATCCTTCTAAAGTACCAAATGATTTAGTCTCCCTGATCTGTTCATCACAAGAAATAAAGTGACAATATCCCCCCTCTGACAGTGCTCTCTCTGCTTCATAAGAAAAGCCGATGTGATCAATCTTCAAATTGTCTGGCACTGGTGGAGGAGGTATCCAGATAGGATAATTTATAGGGTGGTTATTGTGAATTAAATGATATTGATGTGCCCACCACCTCATCCATGCATAAGAGCTGTGAACAATGCGTCTAAAGCCGTGAATGATGAAACGCGCTTGAGTACCAGTGGTAAGGAGCTGTTTCCAAATGAATACCCAATTATAAGGGCCCACACCATAACTTCTCATCGACCTTTTTACTGGTTCAGAAGACATAGGCATTGTCTGATCGAAACCAAATTGCCGAGCAAACCTGCTGGGGTAATATGGTTCCCTCTAAAATTCATTGCTTTCTCTCAAAGGGAGTGTGCTTGATCGAATAGAGATAAGGAAATTTTTCTCTGTAGAAGACAATGAATCGTCATCTACAGCATCTTTATCATCAGCCCTTGAAGAAATGGAAAAGTGGTTGAATACGAAGGCTTGAGTAGATTTGATCTTCTCCATCACCCATGGATAGGTTTGCTTGGTCATCTTCTGTTGTTGAAAGAACCATAAATGAAGATGTTCCGGATGAACATGCGCTTTGTCACTCACATTGTACATCCAGGGGAAATAAACTCTTAACCACCTTGATAAAACATGCCATGGAGCATAAGCAGAAGAGACCCCTATGGTTGGAGATTTGCAATGAGTTGCTGCATCACCTAGGGGCGCGATATAAAGAACAGAGTACTGGTGGAGCCAACCAATACTTCTTACCCTCAGCCATAGCTCCTGCGACAACCAGGCTTGAAGCACGGATTCTATCAGAACATTTAGAACTAGGAAGGAGCACTATATTCAGCCAATAAATGAGAAATCCGCCCAATTCGCAAGCATCTGGAAACTTGATAGGGTTCCAAACTTGGCTTCTAGATTTCAATAAATCAACATCATCACACTTTAAAAACCTAAAAGAAGGAAAAAGACTATAAAAATAAATGAATAATGACGAAGGAATCAACAAAATCAGGCAAAAGAAGAATAAGAGGAAGAAATGTACCTCAATTCTCTCATAAAATGATCCATCCGTCATTAAAGAGTACTCTGTCGGGATTCTTGAACTTAGAAAACTCCTCAAATAGTTCGATAGTGGTCTTGGAGATGGAAGGCTCTCGAGTAACAGGATGGTAATAAGCGCACTCTTCATTTGTGGGAACAAACTCATCATAATAAGCACCAGAGATAGGGAGGCCAGCCATTATGTACAGATCCGATAGCGTTATACTTACTTCTTCTATGGGAAGATGGAAGGAATTGGTTGTCGGACACCAGAAATTCAAGAAACCTCTATATATGGTGTTGTCCCGATAGAAATAACTGGAAGTGGCTTCTATGATGGAATAAAGGCCTGAATTAATCAAGGACTTGCGGTACTTCTTGCTCATGAAACCACGGGGACAAATTCTTCTTTTCCCCAAAAAGTACCTTCTTCAAAGGCATAGCACTGAATCTTTGTTGCAGTATCTCATAATATGGTGTGAGGACTATAGCTTGGAATCAGAAATCTCATGGGAGTGATGTTTCCGACTTGTTGGTGAGAACCGTTCTTCACAAGCCAGCCTGATAAGATTTAAGGCTCCTTGCAGACCAGATCAGGTATCACAAATATACAAGAGCGTGCATCAGTCAGTTCCAGATAAAGCATCGATTGATTGTGATATAAGGATAAGGCCATCATGGTCAACTCATCCTTGTATGGGTTGTAGAAGCGTATGTTTTGTTGATCGATAGATCGGACCATAGTCCATGTATTCTGCATGCGTGGTTGTTTGTGCTTTACAATCTTCTCTTGAAGCTGCTCGCTCTTACTTTGTCTTCTCTTCTTTTGAGGATGAGAAGGTGGAGGAGTTACTTCACGGACAGGAGATTCTGTTTCATCACAACAAATTCCTTCCGCCGTTTTGATCCATGCTTCCCAAGATGACTGTGTCCCTTTCAAAGGAGGATGGTCCACTCTGTATGTAGCAATGGCATCCTTGATATGAGAAGAAAGACGACTTATCCTTTCCTCGAAATCTAGTTTAGGAGAAGCTGGGCGTTTGAAGAATTTTGATCGACTCACGGCAACTTTAGATTTCCTCTTAGGAACAGATGGTTAAGGAGGAATGAACTCTAAAGGAGCTAGACTAGCAGCAGTATGACTCCTTGTTTGTCTTGACGAGGTTGGAGTAGGCGAAGTTCGGCTTCTCGTACGCTTGGAAGGAGTAGTTGGAGGGGTCATACTTTGGGAGCATTGGGATGATGGAGAACCGATCTCGGAAGCTTTTCTTTTTGAAGTCATCTCTTGAATAATATAAGGAATATCAAAGGATTAAAAGGAGTGAAGAGAAGGTTCTTGATAAAGAATTTCTAAAGTATGAAAAAAAGGAAGAAAGAGGTATTAATACTTCAAAAGAGGAAAGTCTTAGACTTAGAGAAAATTCGGCAAAGTTCCGATACTTAGAAATTTCTGCAACTGGAAGTTGCTTGCCGCGGGTCACGGAAAGGTCAGACAGGGCTTCGCTCCAGAGAAAGAAAAGTGAAGAAGTGGAGGAATGACAGAGTATTTATAAAGAACCAAAGGTACTTGCCGTGGGTTGCGAAAAGCTTGGATATTTTCCGCGGGTCGCGGAAAGGGTTAAAAATGTCAAAATCAAGCTGTTTTCAACTTGGATCTTCAGAAAGAGGTGATTTCTTCAGATCAAGCTTGAAAGGGGGCATTTGTTGAGGCAAGAAAAATGAAGAAAACAAAAGGAAGGAAAAGAATCAATAAAGATTTAGTGAGAAAAGCAAATGAAAAGAAGAAAAGTGCAGAAAATGTGCACTTGCCGCAGGCCGCAGAAAGCATATGTTTGGTGGGATGCACTTGACACAAAAATGGCCGCATTTGCCTACAAATACCCCGCTCGCGGTCCTCATTTGGCACTTGATTCTAAAATTCAGAGCTCTAGAGGTTCTCAGAGGTACGGAGCAGACCTTGAGTTCTCTTATTCTCGGGTTGAACGCATGAAGTGTGGACCCCAAGGACAAAAGATGAACGAGGGGGAGATGCTATCGGATTGAAGAAAGCAAAGAGAGAAGACTAGAAGAATCGATCAGGAGGATGCTTGTCGCGGGTCGCGACAAGCTCCCGAGCTTGCCGCGGGTCGCGTAAAGCTCTCTAGAAGATAGTTGTTCTTCACTTTTTGTGAAGGACGCATGAAGGCTTTTTGAATCTTTGTTTCCTTTCCAAGTAGATGGATAAATTTCAGAATGCTTTGGCTAGGCTATTTCCATGTCATCAGGACAGGATGAAATAAGAACGCAGTGAAGCTCTGCCGAAATCACTTTCTGAATATACTTCCTTTTTTAGTATAATGTACAATCTATTCTAGAATCAAGGGATGATGTAAACATGGAATGTATGAAGAACTCAGTAAATGAACAAAATGAAATGATGAATGCTCTTCTATTTCTCTTATCTAATATTGGAATGTGACTCTGATTTCCCCCACATACACAAAGGCAATTTTGTTGTGTAAACAGACATAGTGCACGCTTTGAGGGAGACCCCTCTAGTGCCTAAAAAGCTTCCTTCCACAGAGTGCCAAACTAAAAAATCAATTATGGAAGCACTGATGAAAGTTGATTATGTGGAGACCATTCAAATTTGTGTGGATAAAGTGATTAAAGTCTCCACATCTCTTTGGTTTGTTCAAACCAAAGAACACCACTTCTGGGATAACCCATATTTGACAAATTTTTGCCCAGACAAAATGGAAAGGAGATCCATAATCATTGATTTCCAACCAATGCAGTTCTCCTTTCCTAGTACATGTGACAATATTATTGAGAGACCCGCTGAAATTTTTCAGCAGGATTTTCAATGGATTAGAATGATTAATGTCACCATTGTACTTTTCAAAGTGGGATGGTGGATAGTTCTATGGAAAAATCTATTACACCACCTGATGATCCTGCTCAACTTTGTCCTTTTGAATATTATAATGATGATTCATCTCCTAGTCTGATGAAGATTCTCTTTCTAAAAGGATAGCTTAGCTTTATTTATTGCTTTAAGTAGATTAGGTTTAGTTGTTTTTTCTGTTTTAACTTTATCACTTTAGTAGATTTTGATACCGGAGGTAGACTTCCATGATCGACTCTCTCAGGTACTATCGTTCTCACACTCTGTTATTTTACCATTGCTCTCATGTTCATGCTCATTGCATATCTTTTTACATTGAGGAAAATGCAAGATTTGATTGGGGGCTGAGATGAGATTCTTCATCTAGTATTTTGTGGACATTTCGAGCAAAGTTGGTAGAAATTTTTTAAACATCAAAATTCTTTTGAAAAACTTTGTTTCTATGTACTTGAGATGTCATGAGTATGAAAGGATGAAAGATGAATTGATATGATTTTAAAATCTCTAAATTAACGTAAACATGATAATTTTATATGTGAATCTCCCTATTTATATGATCGATAGAGCATTTGAACACTTTTGAGTCTAGATCAGATTACACGATTCTCATGATTCGAAGGGGTTAGTAGATTTGTGGATTGGTTAGACTGAGATTTAAGGTGTCGAGGAACCAAGCCAGGGTACTTTGTCCATCCTTGATCATGTGACAATCAGCAAAAAGAACGAAAGATATGGATTTCTAAAAATTCTATCTAATGCATGGGGAAAAGAGAAAGAAAGTATGGTATTCATTGAAATTTTGTGAAAAATTCCAAAAATGGCTACTTATTACCAATCAGGGGATGGTCTACTCATAACCAAAGCTGGAAATGGGAAGTAGTGTGAAAGTCGTCAAAGGAACAGTAAGGCAAATTTCTGTCATAGGTAATTGGTTGATCTGTACACTTTCAGATCTTTTGTTTAACTAATTTATGAAAAAGGTAATCCTAGAAAGTCATGAGATGAATATGCACAAAGCACACTAGACCATACATGTTCGGATTTGTCTATTTGTCAATAAATTGGTGGGGATTCTATGTGAATACTTATTATGCTTGAAAAGTTTAAGACTTCAATTTCTCATTATTTAGTTTTTTTGAATTTTGCACTTATATGTCTTAAAGTCTATAGAAACATAAGTTTCCAAAAGAGAGTTGAGTTTTCAGAGAGGTGGATTGTTTCACGCTTGTTTTGCTCGGGACTAGCAAAATGTTGGTTGGGGGGTGTGTTGAGCTTCCAATTTATACATATTCTAACCCTTATCATAACATATTATGCATGGTTTACGTGTTTTAAGTCTAAACTAATCCATGTTTTTGTGTTTACAGGAATGAGAGAAGGATTTCACCAAGATGTTGCTTAAAGATACTTCTTAATACATTGAAGACCAAAAGGAAAGAAGCAAAAAAAAAAAGAGGAAAAGAAGAAGAAGAAGATTCACCATGGCCAATTGATCGGTTGACCTGACCGATTGATCGCTAAGGTGGTCGATTTATCCACTGGCCTGGCCGATTGATCGGCCATTGTGCATACATTGCTGGATTGAAGGATGGACTAGCGATTGATCGATTGCTCAAACCGATTGATCGCCCATAGTGCAAGATTTCCAGATATGCTACTAGACAAAAAAGAGCATCACCGATTGATCGCTCAACTCGGGTGATCAATCGCCCAAGCCATCAAAATTCTGAATTTTCTGCTGAAGTCTTTGGATACTTTTTGTCTCCTACGATCCATCGCCCAACACCTGCGATTAATCACTCAGTACAAGAGATCAATAGACCAACCCAGTCGATCAATCGCCCGAGTGCCCAGTCTAGAAGCTTCTATTTATAGTCTGATTTTCTCTGCGCAAGTGCACAAGTTTATGCAAATTCTGAAATATTCTATGATGCTGAGGCTTGAAGGCTATAAAAGGACTCCTCTAATTCGATCTAAAGGCATCCTAGAGGAGATTGGAAGTTGTAGAAGGCGAAGGAAAGCCCCGTGGAGTGTCTGCAACTCTGATTTTTTTAATGTTTATGTTTTTATTTAGTTTTTCTTTCAATTATAGTTGTAGTATGACAATGCTCAGCTAGAACCTCTTAGCTCAGGCTAAGAGGTGAAGCTTGTAGCTAATTATCATGTTTAATTCATTTTAATTCAAGTCTATTTTACTTCAAGTTGGATATTTGAATACTAGTTTGAATAAAGTTGGTCTTTTTAGATGTTTTATGAGAGTTCATGTACTTTAGACATGAGTTCCTTACAATTCTCTAAGATTGCCATTTTAGGTTTGATTAGATTCGAATTGTAGTAACCCTTGAGCATGCCATAGTCTCTTGGCATGGCTGTTACTCTGAAGGGTACAACGTCGAAGTCTATGTGCTTCATTAGAACTAGAATTCTGAATTTCCAGATTTGAGTGAATTACATGTGTTAAATGACTTATCTTCCAATTAGATGATAGATAGAACTTTGATTCTAATTGTGGTTGTGCTTGGATGAACGGATTGATATGGGATTGCTACAAGTGGATCCTCAAAGCCTTAGTCTCCTCTCTCCTATTCTCAGATTTTTCCTTTAAAGTTACTATTTTAATTTTGATTCTTAAAATTGAATTACAAAGTTGTTTTAATTGAAGTTGCTAGAATATTTGGGATTGTTTAAACCAAATTTCCTATGGATCACCCTCGGTCTTACCGAGATTATTACTACATCGCAGCCTTGCACTTGAGGCGAGCGAACACCTAGAGGGTCAACTACGCGTGAGACCGACGCTCCAAATACTAATGAGCTTAAACTGTGTTTCTATTAGAGGCACCTACTAACAATATCCTACGATAGTACCGCCAAAGCAAATGATCTCCAAAATAATATAAAACTATACATATAACCATGAGCTAGAGAGATAAAGTTGCATAAGACTTGAAAAACATGATAGATGAAGACCAATTACTTTGATAGATACTAACATTCAGTATATGATCATATGCGTACCAATAGAATGGCTAATATTCATGATTGTTCATTCACTTCATATTTCAAAGATTTCTCCATACAACAGAGTTATCAGAAATTAAATACTGTAATGCATTCCTGAATTTCCTGACTAAATCTGGCACAACTTTGTGATAAAACTAATTCTACATCTGCTATCATTCTTTGACGGTCAGGGATATTGGAGAGCTCCTGTTGCAGTGAAGCAATAACAGCTTGCTTCTTAGATAGCTCATTTCCTTAAGAATCCAACAAGCCTTTGTTGGAACGAATGCGGGTCCATATGACTTTTAAAGTATCTTCCTCCTTCTGTTTCTAAGCGGCAAGAGATGCCATTTGAGCGTCAATGGAATTAATTTTCTCAATATGCTTCTGTGCTTGTGCCATTAAAGATTCATATTCTGTTCGGTAGCGAGAAACCAAAGAAGAATGCTCCGTAACTTCATCAGCAAGATGAGAAAATTCTGCTCGCTTGCGTTCTAATGAAGGATCTGTTTTCTGCATTCCGATAGTCGTCCAAAGAATTGACAACTTCAACAAATTCATTAGTAGACCGCTCCAAGAAAGATATATTGATCTTCGCCAGGCCAGCAGAAAACTTCAGGAGAGACCAAGATTCTGGCAAATGACCCCATAAGTTGCGATTCTCTATGGTAGAGGCAATCCCACTTAAGCCAGTCCTCATCACTTCAATCTTAAAAGAAGGAAGGTTCTTGGTAGCTTCAAAATCCAAAGGAAGATTGAGCAGTGGTCTTTGGATTGAACTGCTACGCCCAAAATCTGTATCGTATATGGAAGAATGATGAATATGATACATAAGCAAAGAAACAACAAATCGTATAAAAGAAATACATATGTACCAAGGGTAGGAGCAAGCCGAGGATTCTAAATCAACGGTGATGAAGATTCTGCAGTGATATCTCCTTGAATGTTAATATTCACAATAGGTTCTTCACCCACAAAATTGAGGTCTATAAAAGGGGGGATTGTAGATGTCTCCACAACAGGAATATCCGCTATGGGGGCAGAAGGTGGAATTACCGTCCAGAAAGAAAATTGATAAAGTTAACGATTTCTTTTAAAGAAACAAAGGACTATTATTTATCTCAAAAGACTATTTTGTACCTGGATGAGAAGGAGGAATCACCTCCTCTGTCTGAAAGAAGGAATTCTAGCTTCTTTAGAGAAGGATACCTCCACAATGGTGCATAAATGATCTGCTGCATGAGGAGTCCGAAGAAGTTCACTGATTGTGAACATAGGTGACAAAGGATGTTGTTGCTGATAAGCAAGATCAAGGGAATACTGAAATGACTCATATATAGGGCTGGACCCTTCAACTGCTAAATCCTTGGGAGTAGATGGAGATTGGCCAGAACGGTAAGGATTTTCATCAGTAATTTGAACATCCTCATCGGGTCCTCTGTTCACTTTGTTAAAATCTTTGGCTGGAGGAGTCTCCTAACCAGTCGAGGATGAAGTGTCCTCGTTGCCCTATTCTTCACCAGCAGAACTGCCAGAGTTACCAATGCTGCGATTATACTTATCATCAGAATCGTTATTTGACGAAGAAGATGTAGTAGCTACTTGCTTTTATTTCCTTCGGGTATCAACATCAGTAGTAGAAGCCTTCTTCTGTGGAGGAGAAGAGGATATGTGTAAAGAGGTCTGTCTGGACACGGGAAAATCTTCAGGATAATGATCGAATTCTTCCAATGAAAAGTTGCCACCTGGAGTATCTAGCACTTCTGAATGTCTCACTTGATCTAGAGGAGTGGAGGGAGATTCTTATTGAACTTGTGCTTTTGAAGCAGGGGTAGGCGAAGGAAGATCCATAGAAGGTCGATTCTCTGGAACAAAAGCAAATGTGCCAGCACCTGTAGACCCTTCTTTTTGTTTTCGGGCTGGTTGAACATTCGTTACCTTGCCACTGGCAACCCATCCTTCTAAGGTGCTAAATGACTTAGTCTCCCTTATTGGTTCATCACAAGAAATGAAATGACAATATCTCCCTACTGATGGAGATCTCTCTGTTTCTTGAGAATATCCAATATGATCAATTTGCAAATTATCCAGCACTTATGGCGAAGGCACCCAGATTGGATAATTGACAGGGTGGTTATTTCGAACTAAATGATATTGATGTGCCCACCACCTCATCCATGCATAAGAATCATGGACACTACGTCTGAAACTAGGAATTATGAAGCGCGCTTGAGTACTTGTAGTTAAGAGCTGCTTCTAGATAAATACCCAGTTATAAGGGCCCACGCCATAACTCCTCATCGGTCTCATCACTGGTTCAAAAGACATAGGTATTATCTGATCGAAACCAAATTGCCGAGCAAATCTGCTATGATACTATGGTTCTCTCCAGAACTCATTGCTCTCTCTCAAAGGGAGTGTGCTTGAATGAATAGAGATGAGGAAGCTCTTTTCTGTTGGGCATAATGACTCGTCATATATAGCATCCTTATCATCAGGCCCTGAAGAGATAGGGAAATGGATGAATATGAAAGCTTGTGTAGACTTGATTTTCTCCATCACCCATGGATAGGTTAGCTTGATCATCTTTCGCTACTGGAAGAACCATAGAGGAAGGTGTTTTGAATGAACGTATGCTTTGTCACTCACATTATACACCCAAGGAAAGTATACTCCTAGCCATCTTGATAGAAAGTGCCATGGAGCATATGCAGAGGAAACTCCTATAGTTGGGGATTTGCAATGAGTTGCTGCATCACCCAAAGCACAATATAGAGAGCAAAGTACTGGTGGAGCCAACGAATACTTCTTACCCTCAACCATGGCTCCTGCGACGACCAGGCTCGAAGCACGGATTATATCAGCACATTTAGAGCTTGGGAGGAGCACAGTTAGCTAGAAAGTGAGAAATCCACTCAACTCACAAGCATCTGAAAACTTGATAGGGTTCCAAAATTGGCTCCTAGATTTCAGTAAATTAGCATCATCGCATTCGAGAACCTGAAAGAAGGAAAAAAGACTATAAGAATAAATGAATAATGACGAAGGAATCAACAGAATTAAACAAAAGAAGAATAAGAGAAAGGAATGTACCCCAGTTCTCAAGTAAAATGACCCATCCAGTCATTGAAGAGTACGACTAGGGTTCTTGAACTTAGCAAACTCCTCAAATAGTTCGATAGTAGTCTTGGAAATGGAGGGCTCTCGAGTAACAGGATGATAGTAAGCAAATTCTTCATTCGTGGGGACAACCTCATCATAATAAACCCCAGAGATAGGGAGGCCAGCCATTCTGTAAGATCCCATACTGTTATACTTTCTTCTCCTATGGGAAGATGTAAAGAATTAGTTGTCGGGCACCAAAAATTCAAGAAACCACTGTATATAGTTTTATCCAGGCAAAAATAACTGGAAGTGGCTTCTATAATGGAATAGAGGCTTAAATCAATCAAGGACTTGCGGTACTTCTTAAGGATAGCCAAAGTCCAATTTTCATAATGGTCTCTTTTGCTCAAGAAACCATGAGGGCAGAACTCCTCTTTCCCTAGAAAGTACCTTCTTCAAAAGGCATAGCACTAAATCTCTGTTGAAGTATCTCATAATACCTCGTCAAAAATATAGTGTGAGGGTTGTAACTTGGCATCAGAAATCTCATGGGAATGATATCGCCAACTTGTTGGGGAGAACCGTTCTTTACGAGCTAACCTGATAAAATCTGAGATTCCTTGCATACCAGATTAGATGTTATGAGAATACGAGAACATACATCAGTCGGTTTTGAAGGAAGCATCGACTGATTATGATATAAGGATAAGGACATCATGGTCAACTCATCCTTGTATGGGTTGTAGAAACGCATATTTTGTTGATCGGCAGATCGGATCGTAGTCCATGTATTTTGCAAGCACGGTTGCTTGTGCTTGGCAATCTTCTCTTGAAGCTGCTCATTCTTACTTTGTCTTCTCTTCTTTTGAGGGCGAGAAGGTGGAGGAGTTACTTCACGGACGGGGGACTCTGTTTCATCAGAACGAATTCCTTCTGTCGTCTTAAGCCATGCTTTACAAGATGACTATGTCCCTTTTAGGGGAGGACGATCCACTCTGTATGTAGCAATGGCATCTTTGATATGAGAAGAAAGTCGACTTATCCTTTCTTCAAAATCTAGTTCAGAGAAGCCGGGCGTTTGAAGAGTTTCGATCGACTCACGACAATCTTAGACTTCTTCTTAAGGACAGATGGTTGAAGAGGAATGGATTCCGAAGGAGCAGAACTAGCAGTGGTACGACTCCTTGTTTGTCTCGACGGGGTCGGAGCAGGAGAAGTTTGACTTCTCGTACGCTTTGTAGGAGTAGTCGGAGGAGTCTTACTGTGAGAGCGTTGGGATGACGAAGAACCTATTTCAGAGGCCTTTCTTTTCGAAGTCATTTCCTCGATAATAAAGGGAATATCGAAGGGTTAAAGGAAATAATGGAAAAAAAAAATTATTAAGTATTTTTAAGTATACAGGTAAGAAAGAAAGAGGTATGAATACCTTAATACTTAGGAATTTTTGCAACTAGAAGTTGCTTTCATTGGGTCGCGGAAAGGTCTGGAGCTTGCCGCAGGTCACGGAAAGGTTAGACAGAGCTTCGTTGTGGGAAAGAAAAGTGAAAAAAATGAAGAAATGGCGGGATATTTATAAAGTGCTTGGGGAGCTTGCCGTGGGTCGCGGAAAGACTGGGAGCTTGCCGTGGGTCGCGGAAAGGGCTAAGAATGTCAAAATTAAGCTATTTTCAAACTAGATCTTCAGAGAGAGATGATTTCTTCAGATCAAGCTTGAAAGGGGGCATCTGTTGAGGCATGAAAAAAAGAAGAAAACAAGAAGAAGGAAAAGGATCAAGAAAAACTCAGAAAGAAAATAGATGAAAAGAAGAAAAAGTGCAGGAAATGTGCACTTGCTGCAGTTTGTGGCAAGCTCTTGAGCTTTCCGCAGGTTGCAGAAAGCACCTGTTGGGATGACAGTCCTTGCCGTGAAAATGGCAACAAAAGCCTATAAATACCCCTTAGGGGTCCTCATTTGGCACTTGATTCTAAAGTTCAGAGCTCTAGAGGTACGGGGAGGACCTTGAGTTCTTTTCTTCTCAAGTTGAACGCACGAAGTGCGGACCTCGAGGACAAAAGATGAACGAGAGGGAGATGTTGCCGGATTATAGAAGGAGAAGGAAGACTTGAAGAAATCGGCCAAGAGGATGCTTGCCGTGGGTCACGTAAAGCTCCTCAGAAGATAATAGTCTTCACTATTGTGAAGGATGTACAAAAGCTTCTGCACTTTTGTTTCCCTTCTAATTGTGAAAGAACTTTGAAAGCCGAGACTGCAATAAAGATAAATGATGCAGAGAAAAGCAATCCAGACTAGGAAGTTTGTTCCTTTACATAGAAGATCTATCTTTCTCCCTTCGGGTTGAATATACGGAGTATTCCGTACCCCGCAAGTGGATGATTTGTATAGATGATGTTTTTGGAGTAGAAGACCTATCTTTCTCCCTTCGGGTTGAATATATAGAGTTTTTTCCGTACCCCGCTAGTGGATGATTTGCATAGATGATGTTTCTAGAGCAGAAGCCCCTTCTCTCTCCCTTCAGGTTGAATGTATTCGATACAATCCCTAGAAGTGGTAGATGTGCTAGGAGGTATTATTATGCTATGGAGTTCTACAAAGATTGCAAAGGAACAAAGTCTAGTCTGGTTAATTTTCCTTGCTCATAAGCAGAAGAATAGTCTTGGAAGCCTTGGTTCAGTCACTCCTTGTCATTTAGACAGGACGAAAGAAGAATAGAACGAAGCTTTACTGAAATTGTTTTCTGAATATAGTTCTTTTTTGTACAATGTACAAGCTATTCTAGAATTAAGGGATGATGTAAATGTGGAATGTACAAAGAACTCAGTAGATGAATAAAATGAAATGATGAATGCTTTTCTGTCTCTCTTGTCTAATATTGGAATATGACTCTTATTTCCCCCATATTATACAAAGGTAATTTTGTTGTGTAAACAGGCCAGCTTGATCATCTTCTGCTGCTGAAAGAACCATAGAGGGAGGTGTTCTGAATGAACGTATGCTTTGTCACTCACACTATACACTCAAGGAAAATATACTCCTAGCCATCCTGATAGAAACTGCCATGGAGAATGAGGAGACTCCTACTGTTGGAGGTTTACAGTGAGTTGCTGCATCACCCAAAGCGCAATATAAAGAACAAAGTAATGGCAAAGCCAATGCGTACTTCTTTCCCTTAGCCATGGCTCCTGCAATGACCAAACTTGAAGCACGAATCCTATCGGCACACTTAGAGCTCGGGAGAAGCACCATGTTTAACCAAAAAGTGAGAAATCCGCCCAATTCGTAAGCGTCTAAAACTTGTTAGGATTCTGAACTTGGCTCATGGATTTCAATAAATCAGCATCATCGCTCTTCGAGAACCTAAAGGAAGGAAAAGAACCATAAAAAATAAATGAATAATAACAAACGAATTAATAAAATCAGTCAAAAGGAAGAATGAGATAAAGGAATGTACGTTCTTGGGTAAAATGACCCATCCAGTCATTGAAGAGTACTCTACCAGGGTTCTTGAATTTGGCAAACTCTTTGACCAGTTCAATAGTGGTTTTGGAAATGGAGGGCTCTCGAGTAACAAGATGATAGTAACCAAATTCTTCATTTATGAGGACAAATTCATCATAATAAACCCCAGAAATAGGGAGACCGGCCATTCTGTATAGATCCCATAGTGTTATGCTTACTTCTCCTAAAGGAAGGTGAAAGGAATTAGTTGTCGGGCACCAGAAATTCAAGAAGCCTTTATATATAGTGTTGTCTCTTCAGAAATAGCTGGAAGTGGCTTCTATGATGGAATAGAGACCTAAATCGATCAAGGACTTTCAGTGCTTCTTGAGAATGGCCAAAGTTCAGTTTTCATAATGATCTCTTTTGCTCAAAAAACCATGGGATGGAACTCCTCTTTCCCCCAAAAAGTACTTTCTTCAAAAGGCATAGCATTGAATCTCTACTGCAGTATCTTGTAATACCTTGTTGAAAATACAGTATGAGGGCTATAGCTCGTCATCAGAAATCTCATTGGAGTCATGTTGCCAACTTGTTGACAGGAACCATTCTTTACGAGCCAGCCTGACAAAATATGAGGTTCCTTGCACACCAGATCAGAGGTTACGAGAATACGAGAAGATATGTCAGTCAGTTCCAGATGAAGCATCGACTGGTTGCGATAAAGAGATCAGGCCATCATGGTTAACTCATCCTTGCATGGGTTGTAAAAGTGCATATTCTTTTGATCAGTGGATCGGACCGTAGTTCATGTATTCTGCAAGCATGGTTGCTTGTGCTTAGCAATCTTCTCTTAAAGTTTCCCATTCTTGCTTTGTCTTCTCTTCTTTTGAGGGCGAGAAGGTGGAGTCACTTCACGAACAGGGGACTCTGTTTCATCAGAACGATTCCCTTCTGTTGTCTTGAGCCATGCTTCCCAAGATGATCGCGTCCCTTTTAGAGGAGGACGGTCCACTCTGTATGTAGCAATAGCATCTTTGATATGAGAAGAAAGATGATTTATCCTCTCCTCAAAATCAAGCTCAGAGGAAGCCGGATGTTTGAAGAGTTTCGATTGGCTCACAGCAATTTTAGACTTCCTCTTAGGGATAGATGGTTGAAGAGGAAATGACTCTGTGGGAGCTGAACTAGCAGCAGTATGACTCCTTATCTATCTTGATGGGGTCGGAGCAAGTGAAGTTTAACTTCTCGTGCGCTTGGTAGGTGTAGTCAGAGGAGTCTTACTTTGAGAGAGTTGGTATGATGAGGAACCGACCCCAGAAGCTTTTCTTTCCAAAGTCATTTCCTGAATAATACAGAGGATATCAGAGAATTAAAAGAAGTGTCGAGAAGATTTTCGACGAAGTATTTCTAAGAAACAAGAAAGAAAGAGGTGTGAATACTTTAAAGAAGAAAGTTTCCGACTTGGAGAAAATTCGACAGAGTTCCTGTACTTAAGAAATTCTGCAACTGAAAGTTGCTTGCTGCGGACCACGAAAAGGTATGGAGCTTCCCGCCGGTCACGGAAAGGTCAAGAAGGTCCGACAGGGCTTCGCCGCGAGAAAGAAGAATGAAGAAGTAAAGAAATGTTGGGATATTTATAGGACGCCTGAGGTGCTTGCCGCGGGTTGCAGAAAGTTCTGAAAAGTTTCAAAACTAGGCTGTTTCAATCTGGATCTTCAGAATAGATGAGCTTGAAAGGGGGCATCTGTTGAGGCATGAAAAATGAAGAAACAAGAAGAAGGAAAAGAATCAAGAAAGATTTAGAAAGAAAACAAATTAAAAGAAGAAAAGTGTAGAAAAATGTGCACTTGCCATGGACCTCGGCAAGCTCTTGAGCTTTCCGCGGCCTCGGAAAGCACATGTTGGGGTGTCTGAACTTGCCACGGAAATGACCGCATTTGCCTATATATATCCCCCAGGGGTCTTCATTTATCACTTGATTCTGAAGTTCAAAGCTCCAGAGGTTTTCAGAGGACCTCAAGTTCTATTCTTCTCGGGTTAAACGCACAAAGTGCGGACCCCGAGGATTGAAGATGAACAAGAGGGAAATGCTGCCGGAATAAAGAAGAAGAAAGATGAAGACTTGAAGAATCGGCATAACAGGTGCTTTCCGCGGATTGCGGCAAGCTTCTGAACTTGTCGCGGGTCGCGTAAAGCTCGCCAAAAGATGTTTGTTCTCACTTTTATGAAGGATGTACAAAAGCTTCTGAACTTTTGTTTCCCTTCCAATTGAGAAAGAACATTGAAAACTGGGACTATGGCACAGATGAATGATGTAGAGAAAGCAATCCAAACTAGAGAGCTTGTTTCATAGTATAGAAGACCTATCTTTCTCCCTTCGGGTTGAACATACTTTGTATAATCCCCGTAAGTGGATGATTTGTATAGATGATTCTCTTTATGCAAAAGACCTATCTTTCTCCCTTCGAGTTGAGCATACTTTGTACAATCCCCATAAGTAGATGATTTGTGTAGAAGATTCTTTTGGAGCAGAAGCCCCTTCTCTCTCCCTTCAGGTTGAATGTATTTGATACAATCCCTAGAAGTGGTAGATGTGCTGGGTGATACTACCATGCCATGGAGTTTTATGAAGATTGCAAAGGAACAAAGTCTAGTCTTATTGATTCGCCTTACTCATGAGCAGAAGAACAATCTTGAAAGAATTGGCCAGTTATTCCCTGTCATCTAAACAGGATGAGAGAAGCCCGAAGTGAAGCTTTGCCAAAATTACTTTATAAATATACTTCATTTTTGTACAATGTATAATCTATTCTAGAATCAAGGGATGATGTAAATATGAAATGTACGAAGAACTCAGTAAATGAATAACATGAAGTGATGAATGCTTTTTTGTCTCTCTTGTCTAAATATTGGAATATTACTCTTGTTTCCCCCATATACACAAAGGCGATTCTGTTGTGTAAATACATGTTCAAGCCATCACCACTCTTAGAAGTGGTAAAACAATTGAAAAATCTGAACCAGTGAAGGCCGCAAAGCCTAATGATCCGGTTGATTCTAAGAGTGATGGTGAATCGAGCAATGCTCTACAAGATAAATAGCCAGAGCGTATTATAAACCTGTGGCCCCATTCCCCCAACATCTTGTCTCAACCAAAAGGCCAAGTGAGAATCATAAAATCTTAGAAGTTTTCCAACAAGTAAAAATCAACATTCCCTTGTTGGATGCAATTAAGCAAATTCTTTCATCTGCCAAATTTCTAAAGGATCTATGTGCCGTGAAGCATAAGCAAAATGTGCACAAGAAGGTAATTTTTTACAAAAAAAAGTAAGTGCTATCATACAACAAACCCCCCCCCCCCCCCCCCCCCCCCCCCCCCCTCCCAAAATTTAAAGATCCCGAAAGTCATACAATCTATTGTATAATAGGTAACTTTCGGATTAATAGAGCACTTCTCGATCTAAGGGCTAGTGTTAATTTGATCCCCTACTCGGTCTACGAGCAATTTGGACTAGGTGAATTAAAACCCACCAAGATAACTTTACAACTTGTGAATCGCTCCGTTAGAGTACTGAGAGGAGTGATTGATGATGTGTTAGTCCAAATCTATAGGTTCTACTACCCGGTGGGCTTTATGTCTTGCATACACAGCGGTTATGAATGTATGCACTCAAGTTCCTATCATTCTAAGTCGACCATTCCTAGCAACCGCCAATGCTATAATTAATTGTAGGAATAGAATTATGAAAATATACTTTGAAAATATGATAATGAAGCTTAATGTGTTTCATTTACATAAACAACAAGAGGATGAGGATGAGGATAAAGATGAGATCCACATGATTAACTTCATAGATACAATTTTGGATGAGGATGAGCCACCACAGACTAAATTATCCAAAACTTAAGAAGTTTGCTTAGCACATTCCAAGGATGAAATAATTTTATATATTGATGAGGCCTTAGAGGAGCCAAATTCTGAAATTTTGAAGGACAAGACACCAATTGCTGATTTGAACAATTTTGTTGTATACGAATTTAGAGAATTAGCGCTTGATTTCCCTAAGGAGAGGTCGATTTCTGAAAGTGTAGGGGTTAAGGACTTACTCCAAACTACACAAGTGACTGAGAAGGTTGAAGTTTCCTACACTCTAAAAGAGTTTTTGGCATATTTTGAGGATTGGGATGATCCTATGGTCCGTGACATTGTCAATACCTTAAGGGAAACTTCACCGGTACCCAAAAAGACTCCTTCCACGGAGTGTAAAACTAAATTGTCAATTGTGGAAGCACCAGTACAATCTGATTATGTGGAGATCATACCGACTTGTGAAGAAGAAATCCAAGTCTCCACATCTCTTTGGTTTGTTCAAACCGAAGCGCACTATCTCTTAGGATGATCCGTACCTGATTAATTTTTTTCCAGAAAAGTTGGAAAGGAGATTCACATTTGATGATTTCCAACCGAAGAAATTCTCCTTTCCTAACACATGGGGTGATAACTTTGAGAAACCCGTTGAAATTTTTCAACAGGATTTTCAATGGATTAGAATGACGAACATCACCCATGTACATTATGAACTAGGATAGTAGATAGTATTACTGAAAAATCCTATACTCCACCTCATAATCCTGCTAGATTCCATTCCTTTGGATGACGTGTGTATCGAGATTGACCTCCTACTCTGACGGAGGTATAGAGTAGTTTCTATTAGTTTAATTTGTTTTGTTGTTTGAAGTTATAAACTTCCATATTCGACTCTCTCAAGTACTCTCGTTCTCACTCCCCTTTATTTTGTCATTGCTCTCATGTCTTTGCATATTGCATATTTGTTTTATATTGAGGCAAATGTAAGATTTTGGTTGGGGATGAGATTCCTAGATGAATCTAGTGTTTTGTGACATTTTGAGCAATTTTTGTATGAAAATTTTCAATTTTACTGAAAATTCAAAACCCTTTTAGAAAGCTTTATTTCTATGCACTTTGGATGTTACGAGTATAAAAGAAAAAGAGATGAAGTGATTGATTTTAAAATCCTTAAATTACCTATAATATAATAGTCTTCTATATGAATTCCCCTATTATATAATCGATAGAAAATTTAAATACTTTTGAGTCTAGTTCACATTACACGATTCTAATGATTGAAGGGATTATGTAGATTTGTAGATCGGTTAGACCAAGATTTAAAAGTGTTGAGGAGCCAAGCCAGGGAACTTTGTCCATCATTGTTCATGAGAAAGTAAGAAAAAAAATCTCTACATATGGATTTTTAAAAATCCTATCTCGTGTTTATAATGAAAAGGAAAGAAAAGAAAAGAGATTACATTGAATATATGTTTCAAAAATTCCGAAAAGGGCTACCTATCACCAACCAAGGGAAGGTCTACCCGTAACCTAAGTTGAAAATGAAAAGTAGTGTGAAAGCCATCGAAGGAACGGTAAGGAAAATTCTTGTCATAGGCATGTGATTGATCTATGCACTTTTAGATCTTTAGTTTCGCCAAACTATGAAGAAGGTAATCCTAAAAATTCATGAGATGAACATTCACTATGCATACTAGAACGCACTTGTTCGGATTCTTCTATCTATCAATCAATCGGTGGGGATTCTAAGTGAAACACTTATGATGTTTAGGGAGTTTAAGATTTCAATTCTTACTACTAATTTTCTCTGAATGTTGTACTTGTGGGTCTTTAAGTTTATAGAAGCATAGTTTTTGAGAGAGAGTTGGGTTTTAAAAAGTTGGATTTGTTTCACGCATGTTTTGCTCAGGACTAGCAAAATGTTGGTTGGGGGATGTGTTAAGCTATGAATTGTGCATATTCTAACCCCATTTCATCACTCATATTGCATGAATTTTATATTTAAAGATGTATATAACGCATGCTTTTGTGATTGTAGGAATGAGAGAGAGACTTCACTTATTTGGTACTAAAAGACCACCTTAAAACACCTTTGATGATTGTTGAGCTCTGAATTGTGCATATTCTAATCCCAATTCATCACACATTATACATGGTTTGCATGTTTAAAAGACTATTCTAATACATGTTTGTAATTGTAGGATTGAGAGAGAGACAGACTTCACTAATTTGATGCTTAATGAGTCACTTTGTATACATTGAAGATCAAAAGATTAAGTGCCAAATGGTGGAAGAAAGATGCAAGGGAGAAAGAGAAGAAAGAAGAAAAGTTGCAGAAAAATGCACTACCGACCGGTCGGCCATGGGCCACGGCCGGTCGGAAATTCAAATCGAATGCCCTATGCTGCCAACCTTGCTGGACCAAAAACAGATGAAACCGACCAATCGTCAGACCAGTCGGCCACCACTGATGACCAATCATCCGACCGGTCATATTTTCCTGGAGCTATGAAGATTTTAGAAGAAACTCGCTGAACCAAAATTGAGGGTCGAGGACCGGTCAGCCATAAGCCACGATCGGTCGCCCGACTGGTCGACCATGCAAAAATTCAGAAAAAGCTTGTTCTTCAAGCTCCGAAATTTCATGTGTTGCGTAAGTACTACACGAATTCTGGAACTTTCTGAGTTGGTGGGGATTCTCCATTATAAAAGGACACCTAGGGTTCGCTCCTAAGGTATCATAGAAGGCTAAACTTGTGGGAGGTGAAGAGGATCGTCGTGGAGCGTCTACAGCTCTCCCAAACCCAGTTTTTCATGTTTTTCTTTAGTTTTTCATTGTTTTTAGTTGTAGCATGATCATGCTCGGCTAGAACCGAGGTAAAGCGTGTAATTAGTTATCATGTAGAATTTTTTTAATTCAAGTACCTTTACTTAAAGTTTGGATATTTGAATTCTAGTTTGAATAAAGTTGGTATTTTTGGATGTTTTATGAGAGTTTATGTGGACATGGGTTTCTTGCAATTTTCTGAGATTATCATGTTTAGATTGATTAGATTCGAATTGTAGTAACCCTAGAGCATGCCATAATCTCTTGGCATGGTTGTTACTTCGAAGGCTACATGTTTGAATTCTATGTGCTTCGTTAGAATTAGAATCTTATTTTCTGACTTAAGTGGAATTGTTTGTGTTTGAATGTTTAATCTTCCAACTAGATGAGAGATAGAACTTCGAATTTAATTGTGTTTATACTTGGATGAATGAATTTACATGGAACTATTACAAGTGGATCCTCAAGGCCTTAGTTCCATCAATTATTAGAATTTTCCTAAAGTTACTGTTTTTACCTAGTTTTCAAAATCAAACTTCAAAATTGCTGAATTTGAAGTTGCTAGAATGATTTGAATTGGTTTACCCTAATTCCCTGTGGATCGACCTCGGTCTTACCGAGTTATTACTACATTGCAAGCCTTGCACTTAAGGCAAGCGAACAAGTTTTTGGTGCCGTTGTCAGGAAAATCTAGGTTAAAATGGTTCTAAATTGTTTTAGTAACTATATAATTAGAAGTAGTTAGGTTTTACTGTTTTCCTAGGACTAGTTTACTGATTTTCTAGAACTAACAAGTTTGATTTATTTTGTATGAAATTCTTCTAGTTCAAACTAATCGGGTAACAATTTCTTAACTTGGAGCTTTTTCAGTTTTACAAAATTTTAAATCTCTTCCAGATTTTTGTTTTAAGGTTTAGGTCTAGGTTTAGTTCATAATTTTTTATGTGTGGTTTATGTCCCGTTGGGAACATGACCACACAAACCGTCTCCAAACCGAAGGTGGTTTAGTTGGACTACTCTCTGTCCAAAGACGAGTTAGAAAATACATTGAACTTTTGTGAAAGTTCGGGGGGCATGGATCAAACACCATTAAGGAATACTCCCCCTCCTACTCCAACTACAAATGCAAACCAAGAGGGAGTAGGAGAGAATGAGGTGCATAATGCTCCTCCAATGAGATCTCTATGTGATTACTTACAATCGGCCCATGCTACCACACCTTAGTACATGTTTTTCCCAAACAATGCCAGAACAATTGATATTAAGCCGGGAGTAATTCAACTTCTACCTAAGTTTCATGGGCTAGATTTTGAGAGCCCATATCTACACCTAAAAGAGTTTGATGAGGTAGTTACTACTTTACAATATAATAATGTGACGAAGGACGTAGTGAAATTAAAGTTATTCTCTTTCTCTTTGAAGGAAAGAACCAAAATATGGCTTCACTCTCTAAGACCAAGGTCGATTGGGGCATGGACTGAGATGACCCAGGAGTTTTTGAAAAAATTCTTCCTGGCTCATAAAACCAACACCCTTCGATGAGCTATAATGAATTTTTCTGTCAAAGAGAGTGAAAATTTCTTTCAAAGTTGGGAGAGATACAAGGACCTCCTACTTGCTTGTCCACATCATGGCTAAAAGATATAGTGAATCACAAGCTTCTTCTATGATTGAACTCGAATATGCGCCAATTCATAGAGATGTTGTGTAATGGTGAGTTCATTGAGCTCTTAAATGTGCATATTCTAACCTCATTTTATCACTAACTATGCATGATTTACATGTTTAAAGACCTACCTAATTCATGGTTTTGTGATTGTAGGAATAAGAGAGAGATGTTGCCATTTGGGTGCTTAGAGGCCCTTCTTACGTGCCTTGAAGATCAAAGGAATAAAGGACAAGAAGTGTAGAAAAGATGCAATGGAGATGGAAGATGAAAAGCTAAAAAATTCACAATGTACATGCCCTCTGGCCGACCGGCTGGCAGGTTGGTCTATGCATTATATTATCCAGAGAACTGGGCTATTTGTTGCTCAAGCTACGACCGGCCGAACAGGGGGGTCTGGCCGGCCAGCCAACATCCAGAAACAAAAATTTCTCTGAATTTTCCTGCGCAAAACACAAGAGCTGCGCACCTTCTAAAAGATTCTTCATGCTGGGGTCCAAAGCCTATAAAAGGGCACCTCCACTTCGTTCCTAAGCTAACTTAGAAGAGATCTATCACATTGGGAGGCGGAGACAGTCGGTTTTGGAGTTTTACAACTCCCTCTACTTAGTTTTCCTTCTAGTTCTTCATGTTTTCATTAGTTTTTATGTTTTCTCTTAGCATGGTTGGCTAAACCTCTTAGCTAGGGCTAAGAGGTGAAGCTTGTAGTAGTTCTAAGATGTTTTAATTTGTTTTTAATGGTTTCAAGTTGAATTTTTAATGTTGAACAATGGTTTGTTGAGTTTGAATGAAGTTCTAAGTAATTTTTCTTAATCTTATGATGACTCATGGATTTTTGGAAGAATTGTCTTAGTTCTTAGTTGTTTTGCAAAGATCTAGACCTGTACGCTCCAAAGAATCGGATTCAAGACGCTCTAGAACTTGGATTTCATGTAGGAACTTCAAACCAAAAGTTCTATCTTTTTTTGTAAATCTATAATATATGTTGTTTGTTTAAGTGATTTGAATCAAGTTCAAACCATGATATTAGTTAAGCTTAGTGACAGGGTTTGATGATTATTATGGTTGTGATCTTAATTTATTGGAACTAGGATTAGCCTATGCAATTGAGTGTGCCCAAGTCCTAACTTGAATTGAGGGAATCATGTTGATGCACAACACTATTAACAAATTGTTTTGCTGAATTAACTGCTCTATAGTCTGGCTAGATAGGATTTGATTTCGATTCAGTTGTGTAATTGAAAAACCAAAGTGAATTATGCGTCAAGGATAGCTACAAGTGGATCCTTGGCACCCTAGTGCTTCTCTAGATTGTTAATTTCATCACACGTTTACAAATTATTCCTCTACATTCAAATTTCGGTTTATTGTAGTTTAATTTCAATTAGAAATTGTTTTAAGAAATTTTGTGAATTCCTGAGTTAGTCCTTGAGGAAGATCTCGGCCTCTACCGAATTATTACTACATCGCAACCCTACACATGGAGAGCGAATAGTTATCTAGATATGTTGGCCGAGAATGCCCAATCATGGGATACCTTGGACAAGTCTAGTAACCTTAAGCCTCCTCAACAAAAGAAGAGAGGAGGGATCTATATCCTTAAAGACGAAGATGATGTTAATGCAAAGATAGCTAGCCTCACAAGGAAGATAGAGGCCATGGAACTTAGCAAGAGTGGAGTTTTAAGGCCCACTGAAGCTATTGAGAACGTATGCGGAATTTGTGCCGCTAATGTGCACTCTACGCAAGATTGTCCTATAATTCCTGCATTTCAAGAGGTGTTACAAGAGCAAGCAAATGCCGCATATGGGTATCAACGGCCTTTCAATGGACCGGTAGGAAACATGTACAACTCTACTTGGAAGAATCATCTAAATTTCAGTTTGAGGAATGGTCCTACGGTCATTCCTAGCAACTCTCAAGGAGGGCTACCCATGCAAAACATGGCCCCACCTCAATTCTTAATGGAGGACACCTTAAAGGCATTTATGCAAGGGCAAACGCAAATTAATCAAACAAATCAGCAAATGTTCCAAGAACTAAAGGTGTCAGTTGATGAGAGTAAGGGATGCTTGAATGTTAGGGAAGGGACCTTTCGGCCCAACCTTAGCCTAATCCTAAACAAACACATGAAATAAGCACCCATAATCTCCCTAACTAACACGTGGAACAAGCAAAATCCATTACCACTCTTAAAAGTAGTAAACAAGTGGATAAATCTATTCTGGTGAAGGCTGACAAGCCTAATGATTCGGTAATTTCTTAGAATGAGGATGGATCTAGCTTAGCTCCACAAGAAATGGAACGTGCTCACAAGCCCATAGCACCATTCCCTTCAAGATTGGTTGCTCCAAAATTGCTCTCAAACTCTTATGACATTTTAGAGATTTTCAAACAAGTCAAGATCAACATTCCATTGCTTGATGCCATTAAACAAATCCCCTCTTATGCCAAGTTTCTAAAAGACTTATGCACAACCAAACGTAAATACAGTATGCAACAAAAGGCCTTTTTGAATGAGCAAGTGAGTGTCATTCTCACAGAAAAGACCCCTACAAAATATAAGGATCCCGGTAGTCCTATAATATCATGTATCATTGGTGAATACCGGATTGAGCGTGCATTACTAGATCTAGGGGCAAGCGTAAATTTGATCCAATACTCGGTATACGAGCAATTGGGTCTTGGTGAATTAAAACCCACCAAAACCACATTGCAACTCACTGATAGATCTATCCGTATACCGAGAGGGATGGTTAAGGATGTATTGGTCCAAGTTGACAAATTCTACTACCTAGTGGATTTTATCGTCTTGGACACGCAACCGATTATGGATACTAGAACTCAAATACCAGTGATTTTAGGCCGCCCATTCTTGGCTACATCAAACGCAATTATAAATTGCCACAATGGGGTGATGAAATTGTCCTTTGGAAACATGACATTAGAGGTGAACGTGTTCCACATGTGCAAAAAGGAAAGGAATGAGGAGAAGGATGAGCTCTTCAAGGTAAACATGCTCGAATCCTTTGAAGAAGAGGAGCTCCTCCAACTTGAACCACTCGAAAAGTTAGAGACAAGTTTGGCACACTTTGAAAATTTTAAAGATCCCATTATGTGTGATATTGTGCAAGCATTGAGTAGTGAAAAACTGGTAGTTAATACTAGTTGGTGGAGGCCTCATTTTGAGAAATTGCCACCAACCACATCAAAGCCTCTACCGTCTAATATCAAACCACCGAAGCGTAACCTTAAACCATTGCCATTCAAGCTTAAATATGTATATTTTGTTCAAGAGGAAACATTCCCGAGTATCATAGCCGCTCACTTAGGAAAAGACCAAGAGCTCAAGTTGATTGAGCTACTTAAAGAACATATGGGAGCCATACGGTGGACAATAGCGAACCTCAAAGGGATAGACTCTTCGTTATGCACTCACCGTATACACCTCAAAGAAAATGCAAAAAACGACTAGACAACCTCAAAGGAGGTTAAATACAAACATGATGGAGGTTGTCAAAGGCGAGGTTTTAAAGCTACTAGATGTGGGTATCATCTACCCCATCTCGGATAGCCAATGGGTGAGTCTTACCCAAGTTGTCCCTAAAAAGTCTGGTATTACCATTGTAGAGAACGCCAACAACGTGCTTATACTAATTAGAGTGACCACTGGTTGGCATATGTGTATAGATTATCGGAAGCTAAACATGGTCACTAGGAAGGACCACTTCCCTCTTCCATTTATGTATCAAAATTTGGAGAGGTTAGCGAGTCATTCCTATTATTACTTCCTAGATGACTATTCCGGCTACAACCAAATTGAGATAGCCCCAGAAGACCAAGAGAAGATAACCTTTACATGCCCATTTGGTACCTTCGCATATCGAAGGATGCCATTCAAACATGTAATACACCCGCCACATTCCAACGATGTATGTTGAGTATTTTCTCATACATGGTGGGTGAATTTCTCAAGGTATTCATGGATAATTTTTCTGCTTTTTGTTGTACTTTCGATGAATGCCTCAATCACTTGAAATCGATCTTGACAAGGTGTGAGGAGAAGAACCTTGTTTTAAACTGGAAAAAGTGTCATTATATGGTACAAAGAGGAATATTCCTTGGACATATCATCTCGTCCAATGGAATAGATGTAGACCCGGCAAAATTCGACATTATTGCTAACCTACCACCACCCAAAAGCATACGCGATGTACGGTTCTTTCTTGGACACACGAGCTTTTATAGAAGGTTCATAAAGGATTTCAGCCATATCTCTAGGCCTTTATGTAACCTTCTCTAAAAGGAAAACCAATTCAAGTGGAGTGCCGAATGTTAATTAGCATTTTCAAAGCTAAAAGACATGTTGACAACCACTCCTATCCTGCAACCACCAGATTGGTCCATTCCTTTTGAGTTAATGTGTGATGTAAGCGATTATGCTATTGGGGCGGTTCTAGGATAAAAGAGGGATAAGAAGCCCCATGTTATCTACTCAGCTACGAAGAAGGAGCTCCTAGCCGTCATTTTTGCCTTAGAAAAAATTCAAGCCTTATATAATAGGATCCAAGGTCATTGTTTTCACGAACCATGCGACGCTGAAACATCTTCTTTTTAAGAAGGATGTTAAGCCCCGTTTGCTACAATGGATCCTACTCCTTCAAGAATTTGACTTAAAAATTAAAGATAAGAAGGGAGTAAAGAATGTGGTGGTGGATCATCTATCCTGCCTAGTTTTACCCGATTCCATTGACGAGTCACCCATTGAGGACTCATTCCTTGATGAGCAACTCTTTGTTGCTATGCATCCACCATGGTACGCTAACATAGCAAACTATCTTTCCACAAGTGCAATGCCGACTCATTGGACTGCGCAAGATAAAAGGAAATTTCTAGGGAAGTGCGAAGGTTTTTCTAGGATGAACCATTACTTTTCAAATATTGGCCAGATCAAATAATTAGGAGATGTGTCCCTGATGATGAACAAAATTTTTCATCTCCCTTTGTCATAGTCAAGCATGTGGGGGTCATTTTTCTGCCAAGAAAACCACTACAAAAATTCTGCAGTGTGGTTTTATTGCCCTACTTTGTTTAGAGATACCCACAAGTTTTTCAAAGCATGCGAGCGCTGTCAAAAGCTAGGAGCATTGATTTCATGGGACTATTCCACTCATCTTTTGTACATGTTTACATATTGCTTGCCGTAGACTATGCATCCAAGTGGATAGAGACCATTCCTTGTAGAGCCAATGATCATTGTACGGTTCTAAAGTTTCTTAAAGAAAATATACTTTCAAGATTTGGAACGCCTCGAGCCATCATAAGTGATGGTAGTTCTCACTTTTGCAATAGGCCCTTTGAAGCTTTAATGAAGAAATATGGCCTTAGACATAAAGTGAGTACCCATACGACCTACACACAAGTGAGCAAGCTGAAATTTCCAATCGGGAAATCAAACAGATTTTGGAAAAGACGGTGAGACCATATCGCAAAGATTGGTCTCTGAGATTAGTCTGGCTCACCATACCGTTTATAAGACCCCCATTGAAATGTCTCTCTATAAACTTGCCTATGGAACTTGAACACAAAGCTTATTGGGCAATTCAGGCATTGAACTTCGACATTTACAAGGCTAGCTCGCTTCATAAACTCCAATTGAATGAGCGTAATGAGATCCAGAATGATGCTTATGAGAACTCGAGGATTTACAAGAGTAGGATGAAAGCCTTTCATGACAAACACATCTTCAGGAAAACTTTTCATGAAGGTCAGTAATTGCTCTTGTACAATTCCTGACTTCATCTTTTTTCGAAGAAATTGAGATCTCGGTGGACTGGCTCATATATTGTTAAAGAAGTTTTTCCTCATGGGGCTGTCGAAATAGAGAATGTGATGAATGGTAATTGTTTTAAAGTGAACGGACAACGCCTTAAACCATTCATTGAAAAATTTGATTCAGAGGTTATGTCCGTCACTCTGAAAGATCCTGTGTATCAGGACGATTGATGTTCTAGTCTGTAGAGGTATAAAGTAAATTAGGTTTAGTTATTTTCTCTTTTCGTTTTATTTCTTTAGTAGTTCAATCGTCGGAGGTAGATTCCCATGATCAACTTTCTCAGGTACTCTCATTCTCACTCTCTTTTATTTTTATCATTGCTCTCATGCAAAATTTGGTTGGGGGGTGAGATTCCTAGATGAATCTAGTGTTTTGTAACATCTCGAGCAATGGTTTGTAGGAAAATTTTCAAATTTTACTGAAATTCAAAACTCCTTTGGAAAACCTTGTTTCTATGCACTTGGGATGTCCTAAGTATGAAAGGATGAGAGACGAGTTAGTATGATTTTAAGACCTTTAAAGTAGCTTAAATATAATAGTTTTCTATATGAATTCTCCTATTTATATGATTGATTTAAATTAGCTTAAATATAATAGTTTTCTATATGAATTCCCCTATTTATATGATCGATAGAAAATTTGAACACTTTTGAGTCTAGTTCATATTACACGATTCTCATGGTTTAAAGAGATAACATAGATTTGTAAATTGGTTAGAATGAAGATTTGAGGTGTTAAGGAACCAAGCCGAGGAACTTTGTCCATCCTCGTTCATGTGAAATAAGAGAAAAGAACAAAAGATGTGGATTTCTAAAAATCCTATCTAATATTGAAAGAATATTATGGTTATTCATTGAATATTTGTTTATAAATTCTGAAAAGGGCTACCTATTACCAACCAGGGGATGGTTTACCCGTAACCAAAGCTGGAGTGGGAAGTAGTGTGAAAGTCATCAAAGGAACAGTAAGGTAATTTCTTGTCATAGGCATTTGGTTGAGTTGTACACCTTTGGATCTTTAGTTTGATTGATCTATGAAGAAAGTAATCCTGAAAACTAATGAGATATTCACTATGCACACTAGCTTAAACTTGTTTGGATTCTTCTATTTATCAACCAATCAGTGGGAATTCTATGTGAACACCTGTTATGTTTAGGGAATTTAAGGTTTTAACTTTTATCATTCAGTTTTTCTGAATTTTGCACTCATATGTCTTGGAGAATATAGAAGCATAGTTTCCGAAAGAGAGTTGGGTTTTGAAAAGTTGGATTTATTCCACGCATCTTTTGCTCAAGACTAGCAAAATAATGGTTGGGGGGTTTGTTGAGCTCTGAATTGTACATATTTAACCCCAATTCATCACACATTATGCATGGTTTGCATGCTTAAAAGACTATTCTAATACAGTGTTTTGTGATTATAGGATTGAGAGAGAGAGACTTCACTAATTCAATGATTAATGAGTCACTTTGTATACATTGAAGATCAAAAGATTAAGTACCAAATGGTGGAAGAAAGATGCAAGGGAGAAAGAGAAGAAAGAATAAAAGTTGTAGAAAAATGCACTGCCAACCAGTCGTCCGACTGGTCATAAATTCAAATCAAAAGGTCCTGTGCTGCTAACCTTGCTGCACCAAAAACAGATGAAACCGACCAGTCATCCGACCGGTTGTATTTTCTTGGAGCTGTGAAGATTTTAGAAGAAACTCGCTAGACCAAAATTGAGGGTCAACGACCGGTCAACCAGAGGCCACGACCGGTCGCTCAACCGGTCGACCACGCGAAAATTCAGAAGAAGCTTGTTCTTCAAGCTCTGAAATTTCATACACTGCGTAAGTACTATGCGGAGTTTGGAACTTTCTGAGTCGGTGGAGCTTCTCCATTATACAAGGACACCTAGGTGCTGTTTGGTAAAACTTAATTACACCACTTATCACTGAAATGAGAATTTCCAATTATTTTGAGAATTTTGACCGTTTGGTAAAAGCAAGCTTAAGCACTTAATATTAAAAATCACTTAAAATCGGTGGATTTTTTTCCAGTCATGGGCTTTTGGCTTATTACTTATTGTTGAATGTGGTAAGTGAATTTGCTTTAAAGTTTTTAAGGATGGCGGACAAAATTATCCTTGTCAATATTTTAAAAGGACGTTATTATCCTTTCACTTCCAAGCGTATTGCAACGTGATGTGGGAAAGTTCTATAAGCCCTACCATGATATATGCATTATATCCACACTATTCATCCATTTTTCTAGATCACTCTAGCGCATGAGCCAAAAAATGAGGCAGATCCAAAGATTAAGTGGGCACACCAAAAAATAATGGGGACAATGACACCCATCTTTAAAACTTTCTTAGGGCCCACCGTGATGTTTATTTTACATCCAACCTCTTCATAAGGTCACATGGACCTAAAAAAAGGAAAAACATAAATATCAATTTGATCCAAAACTTTTGTGGGCCCAAGAAGTTTTAAATGGTAGATGTTCCATGACCACTGTTTTTTTTTTTTGTTTTTTTACGTGGACCATTTGAACTTTGGATCTGCATCATATTTAGTTTCATATCCTAAAATGACCTGACAAAATGGATAGACGGTGCAGATATCACACATACATCATGGTGGGGCCCATAGAATTCTGCCAACTTAAGTAGGTATGATGGATGTACCGTGTTCTACCTAACATAATCCTAGTAAAAGGGAGCAATGAGGCATTACCTAGCTAGACATTAGCTGGTGTTGCCCTAACTGTGGGAGCCCACTTAGATATATGTGATATATATCCAACCCATCCATCAGTGTTTCTGGATCATTCTAAGACATGATAAGAAAAATGAAGCAAATCCAAATCTCAAGTGGACCACACCATAGGAAACAATGGTGATTAACCGTCCACCATCAAAAACTTGTTGAGGGCCATAAAGTTTTCGATCAAGTTAATATTTGTGTTTTCCCTTCACCCTTGGTCCAGTGTGACCTAGTCAACAAGTTGGATGACAAATAAAAAGTACATAAGGTTGGATGACAAATAACCATTACATAGGACCCTAAGAAGCTTTTAATGGTGGGTATTCAATCACCACTGTTTCCTGTGGTGTGGTCCACTTGAGATTTGAAGCTACTTTATTTTTGGATTCATGCGCTAAAATGGCCTGAAAAAAATGGATGGACGACATAGATATAGCAAATACATCATGGTTAGCCCACAAAACTTTGCCTTGTCAACATGATACTAACTAGTTATGGTGCGCATTCCGAGTAAAAAGGGAGTAGCCGTAGTTACAAGGTAACATGTTAGTGGGTTTTGCCCTCATAGTAGGCCCACCTTGATATATGTATTGCCATCCATCAATTTTTCTGAATCATTCTAGGGTATGGTCTGTAAAACGAACTTAGATCCAAATTTCAGGTGGACCATACCATAGGATCCAGTAGTGCTTGAATGCCCACCATTAAAAACCTTTTTAGGGCTATAAAAGTTTGGATGAAGTAGATATTTGTGTTTTCTATTTGCCCAGGTTTACATGACCTAATCAATAGGTTGCATAGAAAATAAACACTGCTGAGGATCTAAGAAGTTTTAATGGTGGCATTCCATCAACACTATTTCATGTGATGTGGTCCACCAGAGAATTGGCTTTGCCTCATTTTTGAGCTCATACCCTGATATTAGTTCGAAAAATGGATGGACGGATTGGATAAAACATGTGCATCACGGTGGGTCCCACATATCTTTTCTTGCACGACTAGTACCAAAGTGGGTGCAGGCTATCACTACGAATATGAGCCTGTCTATAACATAGCACACATGTATGTAGTGTTGACGTAGCAAATTTGGAGGAATGATAATAATAGGTTACCATTCATATTCAACAAAAAGTAGGAATTAGGGCATCATGGGTAAATATGACAAATTCCCAATTTTCAAACATTTGTGATTAATTTTTACCAAATAATTTTTTGCAAAAAAATTGCTTATTTTCAGACATTAAGACTTTTTTTTTTACATAAATTACCAAACAGATTTTTCAGTACTTATAATTACTAAAATTAAGCACTTTTAAGCTTTATGCACTTAAATTAATTTTCAGAACTTATTTTCAGTTTACCAAACGGCACCCTAGGGTTTGTTCCTAAGGTATCATAGAAGGCTTGAGAACTTGTGGGAGGTGAAGAGGATCCTCGTGGAGCGTCTACAACTCCCCCAAACCCGATTTTTCATATTTTTCTTTAGTTTTTTATTTTTTTAGTTGTAGCATGATGATGCTCGGCTAGAACCGCTTGTAGCCAGTTATCTGTAGAATTTATTTAATTAAAGTACCTTTACTTAAAGTTTGGATATTTAAGTTCTAGTTTAAATAAAGTTAGTATTTTTGGATGTTTTATGAGAGTTCATGTGCTTCGAACATGGGTTCGTTGCAATTCTCTGAGATTATTATGTTTGGATTGATTAGATTCGAATTATAATAACCCTAGAGCATGTCATAGTTGTTGAGACATGAAAAATGAAGAAATAAGAAAAAAGAAAAGGATTCAAGAGAGATTCAGAAAGAAAGCAGAAGAAAAGAAGGAAAGTGCAGGAATTGTGCACTTGCTGCGAGTCGCGAAAAGCATATGTTTGGTGGACTGCACTTGACTGCGGAAATGACCTCAATTTCCTATAAATACCCCCCTTAGGTTCTTCATTTGACACTCGATTCTGAAGTTCAGAGCTCCAGAGGTTCTCAGAGGTACAGAGCAGACCTCAAGTTCTCTTATTCTCGGGTCAAACGCACGGAGTACAAACCCCGAGGAAAAAAGATGAATGAGGGGGAGATGCTTCCGGATTGAAGAAAGCGAAGAGAGAACTAGAAGAGTTGGTGTTGAGCTCTTAATTATGCATATTCTAACCCCAATTCATCACTCATTATGCACGGTTTACATGTTTAAAGGACTACTCTAATGCATGATTTGTGATTGTAGGGAAAAGATGGAGATTTCACTTATTCAAGGCTAAATAGAGCTATTATACAAGCATTGAAGACCACAAGATCAAGTGCAAAAGGTGGAAGAAGAAAGCAAGGAGAGAAAAGAAAGAAAGAAAGAAATAATGAAGAGAAAAAGGGCCTAGACCGGTCGCACGACCGGTCGGCCACATCATTAGAGGCTGCTGTGTGAAGGACAACACAATCCGACCGGTCCAGACTGGTCGACCAACGGGTCGTCCCTCTTTCAGCACTCCTTGGACTGATCCGTTCAATAGGTCCGACCGGTCGTGACCGGTCGGTCAGGCCAGTCCGACCGGTCGTCCGTGCAAAAACGGGCAGTTTCTAAATCAGGCGCCGAATTTCTCTGCGCAAGTGCGTATCCTTACGCGAAATCTGGAAGTTTCCTACTCAATGGACACCTCCAAGCTATAAAAGGACTTCTTCCCTTCATACCAAGGCATGCTAGGACGTGGGGATTACTTAGGAGACGGATTCTACTTCGAGTTTCTAGTTTTCTTCCTATTTTAGTAGTTTTTATGTTTGTTTTAAGGCTTCTAGTTCAAGGATGTTAGAGATGAACTAAAACCTCTTAGCTAGGGCTAAGAGGTGAAGCTTTTGATTTGTTTTTGATGGATTGATGCAACCTAGGTTTCCTTTTATGTTTTAATTGAAGAATTTTTAGTTAATGTGAGTTTGAATCAAGTACTAGTTTGGTTTTACTTTGATCTCTTGATGACTCCGGGCTCATGTGATTCTTAGTGATTCTAAGCTTGGTAAGCTTACCTTCTGAGCATTGTTTATGTTTGTGTATTTCATTGATCTATCATCGACTCCGGGCATGGTAGATTCTTTGATTGCCTTGTATGCAATGGCCTGATTTTCATGTGGAAACTCATGCAACTAAAGTTCGTATCTATTTGAACAATCTGAAATAGTTGTTTGTTGATTGATTTTGATTTAATTAGAGTTTTAATCATTAGTTGTAATCAAGTTTAGTGACAGGATTTGATGAAAGCTATGGTTGTGAATCTCAACTAGATTGGAAAGAGGCTTGGCCTACACAATTGAGTGTGCCCAAGGCCTGAGCATGGTTGTGGGAATCAAATCAATGAATAAACACTTGTTTTGGATAATTGCTGATTGAATTGCTCTAGATTCCAATCGGATAGAGATATGAATTCGATTCCGATTGAGTCATAAGAGACCTAGTTGTGTTGATGCATTGAAACTTATCAAATGTGGATCCTTGGCGCTCTAGTGCCTTTTTAGATTGAAATTACCTTATACATTCACTGTTTAAACCCAATTTGCTATTTTCCAGCTTTAATTCTTAATAGGATCTTAATTACTAGTTATTTTAGGCAATTTCTAAGAATACCCATTCATAAATCTCTGTGGGAATGATACTCGGCCTTTCCCAATTATTACTACATCGCAACCCTACACTTGGGGAGTGAACAAGTTTTTGGCGCCGTTGCCGGGGATTTCTATGCGGTATTTTTAGAATTTTCTGAGATAGCTTTTAGTTAAGATTGTGTTAAGATAGATTAAGGATTTGTTTTGCTTTCTAGGCTAGGTTTTCTTCTAAATTACTAACTGACTTTGTTTTGATTTTGCAGGATTCTAACATAGATCTAATTCAGGGATTTTTAGGAAGTAGAAGAAGAAGGAGGCATCTTAAGTCACAAATAAGGTTCCATCGTTCTAACCTTACTCTTCTTCTTCTCCTACTCATTCCTGCCATAATCATCTCTTGTAGTGTGGGTGGAGACTCCTCTTGGATCTCTGATAGGTTGGCCTTGTGCCACCTTGATTCCTATTGGTCGGCACTGCCGTCTTGGATCACCTTGTGCTCAGAGATTTCTCTTCTCAAACCTATTCCTCTTCCTTCTTTTTCTGCACTTTTCTCAAAAGACTCAAAGAGTGGGTGGGGAGTTCTCTGAACCCCTATTGACCAGGAGAAATCGGTCTCTATCCTTGCTTCTAGCTCAGCCATTGCAAGACACCTTGTGCTTAAGTCTTAGAGAGGAGTAAAGGAAGGAAGGAAGAATTCTTTTTCCTTTTTGTTTCATTCTTTTAGGTTTTGCATACCACATTGGGCTCAGGGATCTAATAACCGACTCAATCATGACGGAGTAATTGTTGAAGGGATTGATAGAGAGCCTCGTGCTAGGAAACGTCAAAATTTTCCTGAAATTACTAGAGAGATGGCTGAAAATCAACCAAATCAAGGGGCTAATCAACATCAAAATCTAGCCCCAAACCTTACTGAATTGGATGAGAATGAAGTGGGGGATGTACCTCAACCTAGAACTTTACGTGACTATTTACAACCAGCTAGGACGAGTACTCCCTCTTGCATAATTTTCCCTCACAATGTGGGAAACATTGATTTTAAACCGGGGTTGATCCAACTTCTTCCTAGATTCCATGGACTCGACTCTGAGAGCGCGTATCTACATATTAAGGAATTTGAAGAGGTTATTGCCACAATAAACTATGACAATGTGACCAAGGATACAATAAAACTCAAATTATTCCCCTTTTCCCTGAAAGAGAAGGCCAAATCATGGCTATGTTCCTTAAGGCCAAGGTCTATTGGGACATGGGCTGAGATGACTAGGGAGTTTCTTAAACGCATGCCCACATCATGGCTATGAACGGTAGAGGTTGATTAGTTTCTTCTATGATGGATTAAACTCAACCATGCGCCAATTTGTGGAGATGATGTGCAATGGGGAGTTCATGAACAAGGAAACGGAGGAAGCTTGGGATTATTTTGATATGTTGACTGAAAACACACAAGCATGGGATACATCTAAGCCAACAAGTTCAAAACAACCCCAAGCCAAGGAAAAGGGAGAAATTTATGTTTTAAATGAGCAAGATGATCTAGGTTCTAGAGTGGCTAAACTCACACGAAAGGTCGAGGAGATGGAACTAAAGAAAGTGGACACAACCCAACAAAGGGGGCTGTTGAAACTATTTGTGGTATTTGTGCTTCCAATGTGCATCAAACGCCGGATTGTCCAACAATCTATGCGTTTCGAGAACTTTTATTTGAACAATCGAATGCCTTGAATAGTTATCAACGACCTTTTAGTACTCCAAATTCAAACACGAACAATTCTAGTTGGAGAAACAACCCTAACTTCAATTGGGTGAATGGAAACACGGCTAACCAAAATAATCCTCAAAAGGGGCCCCCAATGCAAATTCCTATGGCCCCACCTTAAATGCCTATAGAGGATACTTTGAAAGCATTCATGGAAGGTCAAGCTCAAATAAATCAATCCAACCATACGATAATGATGAGCTTAAAAATTCAGTGGAGGAAATCAAGGCTCGCTTAAACGCAAGGGAAGGGATTCTTCCAGCCCAACCCATACCAAATCCAAAAGCACAATGCGAGATAAGCGTGCCTAGTTCTTCTAACCAACACATGGAACATGCTAAGGCCATCACCACTCTTAGAAGTGGTAAAATTATTGAAAAATCTGATCCGGTGAAGGTTTCAACGCCTAATGATCTGGTATCTTCCAAAGAGGATGATGAACCTAGCAACGCCATGAATGAAAAAGAGCCATTGAAAGAATATAGGCCCGTTGCTCCATTCCCCCAACGCTTGATTTCAGCCAAACCTCAAGATAAATATCAGAAATATTTGGAGGTTTTCAAGCAAGTCAAAATCAACATCCCATTATTGGATGCAATTAAACAAATACCATCATATGCTAAATTTTTAAAAGACCTTTGCACGGTTAAAAGAAAAATACATGTGCAAAAGAAGGCATTTTTGACAGAGAATGTAAGTGCCATTATCAACCACGGGATGCCCAAGAAATACAAAGATCCCGGTTGTCCAACAATATCATGCATAATTGGGGATTACCGGGTGAAACATGCTTTACTCGATCTAGGAGCAAGTGTGAACTTTATTCCCTTTTCGGTCTATGAAAAATTGGGTTTAGGTGAATTAAAACCCACCAAAACCACATTACAACTTGCTGACCGATCGATTCGTATTCCGAGAGGGGTGATTGAGGACGTCCTTGTCCAAGTTGACAAAGTCTACTACCCGATGGACTTTATTGTCTTGGACACACAACCCATGGTTAATATTGGCCCTCAAATTCCTGTCATACTTGGCTGCCCATTCCTAGCTACATCAAACGCTGTCATAAATTGTAGGAGTGGGGTCATACAAATGTCTTTTGGCAATATGGCGATTGAGTTGAATGCTTTCAATATTGACAACCAACAAGAGGATGAGGATGAGGAGGTCCATGAAATAAACATGATCAATTCTATTGTGGAAAATGAGTCCCTCTCACCTTTTTACTCCTGTCACTTAGATGAAGATATGACTTACTCCCTTGATGAGAACAATGATATGATAAGGGATATGGTCACACTTTTCGAGTCGGTATCAGCATATGACGTTAGCTGAGAGAAGGATGTGGAAACAATACCTTTTTGTGCTAAGAAATCAATTCATATTTCCACACCTTGTGGATCATGCACACCGAACTCCACCAACCCTGGGATGATCCATACTTGCAATATCAATGCCCGGGTAAATCTGAATGGAGACATATTTTTTCTAATAAATATGATGATGTCTCCTCTTATACATGTGGTGAACACATTAAAGAACCCGCTGAAATTACTTTTTGAGATTTTCAGTAGCTTATCTGGATCACTCACACACATGTATATTGTAAAGTAGGATATTGGATGACTTTATTGCGAAACCTTTTGATCCATCTAATGATTCTGCTTGACTTTATGCTTTTGGATGAGTTGTTAGGATTAAACTCCTAGTCTGACGGAGGATGATTTTAGATAGTTTCTCTAGAATGATATCCCATTAGGATTTGTTTTGACCAGTTGATTTAGTTGAAGTAATCCATCTCCAAAAGCTAATCTTGCCATGAAATATATGCTTCAGGTGATATCTCTCTTTCTCACTCTCTTTTTCTTTTGGCATTCCTCTCATGTGTTGCATTCATTGTATACATTCTTACATTGAGGACAATATAAAGTTTTGGTTGGGGGGTGAGAGAGATTCCTTAGATGAATCTACTAGCTTTTGTGACATTTCGAGCAATGATGTAGAAAATTTTCGATTTTTCTAAAATTCAAAGCTCTTTTGGAAAACTTTGATTCTATGCATTCAAGATGGCATAAATATAAGAAGAGGAGATATGAAGTGAGGGATGTTGCAAGCTTTGAATTTCTCTTAATATAATGGTTTTATATGTGAATTCACCTATTTTTATGATTGATAGAAAATTTGAACACCTTTTGCACCTGGTTCACATTACACGATTTTCATGATTTGAAAGGATTATGTGATTTGTAGATTAACTAGACCTTGATTTAAGGTATTGAGAAACCAAGTCGGGGTACTTTGTCCATCCTTGTCCATCCTTGTCCATGGGAAAATAACGAAAGATATGGATTTCTAAAAATCCTATCTAATGCAAAAGAAAAAGGAAAAGGAAGGATGAAATTGGAAATGATGGAAAATGGTGGAAAATTCTAATTAGGGCTACCTACTACCAACCGGGGGATGGTCTACCCGTAACCAAAGCCGGAAATGGGACGTAGTGTGAAAGTCGTCGGAAGGTCGGTAAGGCAAATTCCTGTCATAGGCTTGTTGTTGCTCTATACACCTTGAGATTTATAGTTTAGTTGATCTATGAAGAAGATAATCCTGGAAACTCATGAGATGAACTTTCACTATGCACACTAGGTTGAATTTGTTCAAGTTCTCTATTTATCAATCAATCAGCGGGAATTTCATATAAACACTTATTATGTTCTGAGAGTTTTAAGGTTTCAACCTCTATCACCTAATTTCTCTGATTTTTACACTCATGTGTCTTGGAATGTATAGAAGAATAGTTTCTGAAAGAGAGTTGGGTTTTAGAGAATGAGACTTGTTTCACACATGTTTTGCTCGGGACTAGCAAAATGCTGGTTGAGGGGTGTGTTGAGCTCTTAATTGTGCATATTATAACCCCAATTCATCACTCATTATGCACGGTTTACACGTTTAAAGGACTACTCTAATGCATGATTTGTGATTGTAGGGAAAAGATGGAGATTTCACTGATTCAAGGCTAAATAGAGCTATTGTACAAGCATTGAAGACCACAAGATCAAGTGCAAAAGGTGGAAGAAGAAAGCAAGGAGAGAAAAGAAAGAAAGAAAGAAAGAAATAATGAAGAGAAAAAGGGCCTAGACCGGTCGCACGACCGGTCGGCCACATCATTAGAGGCTGCTGTATGAAGGACAGCCCAGTCCGACCGGTCCAGACCGGTCGGCCAATGGGTCGTCCCTCTTTCAGCACTCCCTGGACTGATCCGTTCAATAGGTCTGACCGGTCGTGACCGGTCGGTCAGGCTAGTCCGACCGGTCGGCCATGCAAAAACGGGCACTTTCTAAATCGGGCGTCGAATTTCTCTGCGCAAGTGCGTATCCTTACGCAAAATCTGGAAGTTTCTTACGCAATGGACACCTCCAAGCTATAAAAGGACTTCTTCCCTTCATACCAAGGCATGCTAGGATGTGGGGATTGCTTAGGAGACGGATTCTACTTCGAGTTTCTAGTTTTCTTACTGTTTTAGTAGTTTTTATGTTTGTTTTGAGGCTTCTAGTTCAAGGATGTTAGAGATGAACTAAAACCTCTTAGCTAGGGCTAAGAGGTGAAGCTTTTGATTTGTTTTTGATGGATTGATGCAACCTAAGTTTCCTTTTATGTTTTAATTGAAGAATTTTTAGTTAATGTAAGTTTGAATTAAGTACTAGTTTGGTTTTACTTTGATCTCTTGATGACTCCGGGCTCATGTGATTCTTAGTGATTCTAAGCTTGGTAGCTTACCTTCTGAGCATTGTTTATGTTTGTGTATTTCATTGATCTATCATCGACTCCGGGCATGGGAGATTCTTTGATTGCCTTGTATGCAATGGCCTGATTTTCATGTGGGAACTCATCCAACTAAAGTTTGTATCTATTTGAACAATCTGAAATAGTTGTTTGTTGATTGATTTTGATTTAATTAGAGTTTTAATCATTAATTGTAATCAAGTTTAGTGACAGGATTCGATGAAAGCTATGGTTGTGAATCTCAGCTAGATTGGAAAGAGGCTTGGCCTACACAATTGAGTGTGCCCAAGGCCTGAGCATGGTTGTGGGAATCAAATCAATGAATAAACACTTGTTTTGGATAATTGCTGATTGAATTGCTCTATATTCCAATCGGATAGAGATATGAATTCGATGCCGATTGAGTCATGAGAGACCTAGTTGTGTTGATGCATTGAAACTTATCAAAAGTGGATCCTTGGCGCTCTAGTGCCTTTTTAGATTGAAATTACCTTATACATTCACTGTTTAAACCCAAATTGTTATTTTCCAGCTTTAATTCTTAATAGGATCTTAATTACTAGTTATTTTAGGCAATTTCTGAGAATACCCATTCATAAATCTCTGTGGGAACGATACTCGGTCTTTCCGAATTATTACTACTTCGCAACCCTACACTTGGGGAGTGAACAGTTGGTCAAGAACTTATTCCTGATTATTAAGGATGCATGAAGGAACTCTTGTCGCGGGCTCTCAAGAAGGAACTTATTCCTCATTGTGAAGGATGCATGAAGGCTTCATAATCTTTGTTTCCTTTCCAAGAAAATGGATAAATTCCAGGATGCTTTGGCTAGGCTATTTCCCTGTCATCAAGACAGGATGATGAAAGAAGAATACATCGAATCTCTGCCAAAATCACATTCTGAATATATGACATTTTTAGTACAAAGTACAATCTATTCTAGAATCAAAGGATGATGTAAATATGGAATGTATGAAGAACTCATTAAATGAATAAAATGAAATGATGAATGCTCTTCCATTTCTCTTGTCTAATATTGGAATGTGACTCTTGATTTTCCCATATTACAACAAGGAAATTTTGTTGTGTAAACAAAATGGTGACTCCACTGGGGAGTAAAGAGTTATGTTCTTCTGTTGATAAAAGATTATGAGAGAAGCATTCGTTATCTTTTGGCACTGTATAGTGACAAAATGGCGACTCTCAACGAGAACATTCCACCCTTCATCTCTAGAATAAATTGTACAATTAAACGTTTCGAATAACTAATTATCATTATTTTAAATGTCAGGTATATTACATCCTTCAATCAGACTTCAACCAAACGACAATCAAGCTTTCTATCAATGGCTTTTTCAGCTCATAAAATCGCCTTCGATTTCATGACGGGAGGAGGATTTACTATCTCCTACAACAATCAAAGCATGAGCAAGAAGTATCAGATGAAGACAACGTAGCATATAGCAATTAAAGTAAATGCTATGGTAATTTCTACTTCGCCTGTTGCTACAGAAGACGAAAGCAGATGGGTGATAGTACAGTAAAAAAGAAAGCAGAGATCATCCAAAGCTTATTTCAAAACCACAGTCAAGGGACCTTATTCTCGAACCTGCCAAACACCTATTACTCGAAGCATGGCCAGACAAATTCCAGCTATGGCCCCTCCATCCCTATATCCAGGAGAAGAAGAAACGCATTTCACCGAAAAAGATTTTCCTGCACTCCTCATATCCCTTACCATACAAGGAAAGGTGAATCAAATCCTTATGCCATACAGCTTTCTCCAATAGAAAAGTCAAAAGATAGCTCGATTGAAACCGTATCAAAGCAAACCGAACATGCTGAATCTATTGACTCCTCGCGATGCAATAGTCACGAGTGGTGAGGAAGTCCAATATCACACACCCCTTCATCTACCGCCTCATTTACATCCTCAGAAACAAGGACATCTACAAGAAGAGCCTCTGTCGTTGTAGCCAAAATGAGTCAAGCCGAGCAATCGATGGAAATGCATTTTGAAGAAATGGCACGAACGCAAGCGATTCTAATGGAGGAGTACAAGAATATGTAAGAAGTTTTATCTATAATAGCTTGCAATGTGTCCCAGAATGTCGCTCCTCAAAATGTAGCCCCCACAGAAATGTGGAACATCCAACCGAAGGGTCACAACCACCTCAGGCCATGTCACATGGATCTATACCAATGACAAACAACGGAATGGCAACAGAGGAAATTCGACAGATTATTATTGAAACTGTCCGACTAGAAGGAGAAAGAATACATGAAGAACGCTTTTAGTATAAGACGTCGTATCCAAGAGAAGTCAATGATATTCCTTTCCCAGTAGGTTTTAAATGCTCGAAATTTCAAAAGTTTAATGGGGAAGGTTCACCAGAAGAACATATGATGCATTTCATCATTGCATTGAGAAACTACGCTGTCGTGCTACAATATTGTTTACGATTATTTAGTGCAACTCTAACTGGAAAAGCTTTCAAATGTGAGTCTAACAGAACTCGCAGCGCTACAACAAAGGGACTCAGAATCTGTCTACAAGTTTATTCCGCGCTGGAGAACTTTAAGTACGTCATGTAAATATCTCTCCGAAGAAGCCGAATAGGAGGAAATGTGTATTGGATGTATGGAACCAGAAATTGCATTCGTACTTACAACAGCGAAAATACACACATTCCGAGAATTGGCTACAACAGCTCATGCTCTGGAAAGTATGATTAATAAGGTGCCTGCATTCTGCACAGAATCAACACGGCGAATCTCTAAGTCTTCAGCAAACTTCGCAAATAAAGCTAAGAACAAAGAAGAATTTTGGGGCAAACCAAGAGATAACAGAAGAGAAAGGCAAAGCTATCCCGCCAACGAACCAAATGACAAAAGATATAAATGGTTTAACCGTCGGGAAGATTATTCTTTTTCAAATGAAGATATTGTCCTAATGATGAACCAATTAGTTGCAATAGGAACTATTGAATTACCTTCATTAAAACAACTAGAAGAGGCGGATAAAATAAAAGACAGATATTACTGCCACTATCATCGCATGATAGTACATCCTACTCATAGGTGTTATTCTATCAAGGCTATTCTCCAACGGATGATCGAAGGAGGAGAAATAGTCATGGGAAAAGAAAAAGACAAAGGAAAGAAAGTGATTACAAATGCCGTGTCTGCAGTAAGCATGAAACAATGGCAAAAATCATCTTTAGTACTCCTTTCAGGACGATTCAGTCTGGAACTTAAGGAACGAAAAATACAGTTAGCACATTGCATGGCAATAACTGCTGTATCAGAAGAAAGCCAGAAACAGAAAAGAATCAGCACCATGTTAAAGATAAAGGCACGTCAACTGCCGAGACGTCATCGGCCATGTAAAGCCCCGAATGTTGAAGTGATGCTATTCTCAATACACAATTCGCCCCTTGACCATTTGCTCTAGTATGAGAAATATTTTGATCGTCAAAGATTCAGCAAAGAGCAAAATGGTAAAGCGGTTTGGAGCCACATTGACAAGGACAGTCGAAGAATGGTATGAATCGAGAATCCTACAAGAAATATCAGCATGGGAATAGTTACATGAATTGTTCATATAAGATTCTGGGTACCACGAAGAGCAGTCCCTCTAACAGAGCTAATAAGATGGGAAATGATTATGAGAGAATGTCCATATCAGTATATTATGAAATGGAGGAACGCAATAACAAGCTCGTACAAGTCACTCGAACATACAGAGATAGAGATAGCCGAGTCATGTGCCAAAAGTATGGGAATAAAAGTAGTGGACAGATATAAGCCGTACACTATGTTCAGTCTGATGAAAGAAGCAGCAATAACGGGGCCTGAGATAAGCAGAAAGCAAGAAATAGTACATTTCTTCAGCGACTCGCATGCCAATAAGATCAAGTGAATGATGAATACTACTCGGACCAATCCGCTGCAGTGTACAATTTCTCGCAAAGAAGAACAGATTCCAAGTTTCCCTAAATTCGTACTCTTCAAAGGAGGCACTCAATCACCAATAGAACATTCGGCGAATTTTGAAAAGGCCGCTTATTTCAAAGGTAACATTTCTCAGGAATATTTACTGCGAAACTTCGTATATTCATTAACCAACTCAGGCAGCGCCATAGCCTAGTACTTCACTCTGCCAGAGAAAACGGTTGCAAGTTGGCAAGATATGAAGGGAAGGAAAGGTTCATGATGCGGTTTTATAGATATGATTAAAAAATACCAAAGGAATTACTCCAAAAGACATCGCAACTTCCAGGCGAAGATGTGTTGGACTTCATACGTCGATGGTGGAATATACAAGCTTGCAGTCCCACACTGCCTCTAACTGAAGATATTATGATGAAAGAATGCATTCGGGTAACTAAGCTCAAAGAACAGCTAATACCAAAAAACTAGGGAATACCGCGAAGCTTCCAACAATTGTTAAAGGTATTGGTACTTCAATTTCATGAATTGTGCAGTGTCACAACGATCCAAGTCACATAAGAATCAGAAAATGCAAATAGCTCGTTTAATGATAAAGGAATGGAAAGTAACATAATAACATTGAGATTAGGAAAACAGTTATGACAGGAACCTCAAAAAGAATCGCATGAGGATGTCCTCAATCAAGCCTGCAGCCGAGAGAAGGTCGATGAAAAGGTTGATAAATCATCATGACTAGAGGGATCATCGACAGAAGGTGTTATATACGATGTCTTTAGTCATTGAAAAGAATTCCAGCAAGACTAAGCATTTACGATGCCCTAAAATTATCCAAAAGCTTCCGACAAGACCTAATTCAAGCTTTAATCAATGATAATGTGCGAGAGGCTTTGATAATAGAAATGGAAGCAACAGACACAGATAATAATGAGGATAAGAGCTGGAACGTAGTGACAGAAAAAGCAGAAGCAGCCTATTGTATGTTGACAATAACCTTTACAGAGGATGATACGATGTTAGGTGAAAAGGAGCATAATCGACTGCTTATGGTTACAGGATATATCAATGACAGGCAGATAAAGCGCATCATGATTGACAATGGGTCTGCTATGAACTTGATACCATTAAGTATGCTCTCCAAGCTAGGATATAAGCAACAGTACCTGCAGACAAGCAACATGATGATACAGGGGTTCAACCAGGATGGACAGAAAGCAATAGGCACGAATACCATGCTGCTAGAGATAGAGAATTTGATCACCGAGGTGACTTGTCATGTGATTAATGTAGTAACAACATACAATATGTTGCTTGGGAGGCCATGGATACACAGATACCGGATCATTCCTTCCACATTGCATCAGTGCTTCAAATATTGTCATGAAGGTGTGTAGTATAGAATTTCAGCAGATGAGAAACCATACACAATCGCAGAATCGTTTTTTACAGATGCGTGATATTATAAATCCTTCGCTAATGAAGAACATAAAGGTGAAAAGAACTTGCATAAAGAAAAAATTCAACAAGAAGAAAAGAAAAGGCCTAAAACAAAAAGATTTTATTTTATGCCGAAAAGCATGCGAAAACTAGGACAACTGCCATTGGTCATATTTTCGACGAAACAAGCAGAAACCCTTCAGGCAAATTTCACTATGCCGACACCAAAATTAGAAAAAAAGCAGACCTTTCCCCAAAGGACCTCCAGAATTTTGAGCATTGGGAAAAATGGAACAGGCTCCTATATTATTTTACTCTGCAGGAGTAAAAACTGCTAAAGAACAGAATGAGGTGCTAATACAGATAAGGAAACCCGTAAAACTGGACCAAAAAAGAATTAGGACAATACAGTCCAGTAAGTAGAAGAATAATGCAGTCGATGGGTTTAGATTATGAAGATTCAATCGGCCTAAACAGTGGTAAAGGAATATCAGAGCCCATTATAATCCAAAGGCACGAAAATTTATTAGGATTGGGGGCATCATTGGAGTCTGCACAAGTAAATATGGTCAGCAAAGTGGCCCAAATCAACCCTATAAACAGACGGACCCATCGAAAAAAAAAGAAATATTTGAGCTTGAAAAAGCCCCGGTACAGTTAGAAGATGGAGGTCAACCAACGATTAACCCATTACATGAAATAAATCTGGGGACAAAAAAGGAAAGGTGAGTTACATATATCAGTACAAGTTTGACAGAAGAAGAGGCTAAAAGATATTCTCAAGTGTTGAAAGACAACAAAGATGTGTTCGCATGGACATATGCTGAAATGTCGGGACTAGAACCGACAGTGGCAATGCATAGACTTAATATTGACAAAGAAAAGAAACTGATCAAACAAGCTCATCGACGCTTCCATCCAGATATTCTGCTACGAATAGAAGAAGAAGTGAATAAGCACCACGATTCAATTAAGGTAGGATTCGTCAGAGAAGTCAAGTATCCTAAATGGATATCAAATATTGTTCCAGTTAAGAAGAAAAATGGACAAATACGAGTATGTGTCGACTTCAAAATTTTGAATGAAGCTTGTCCTAAGGATGATTTTCCCTTACCAATTATGGAATTACTGATAGATAGCACCACAAGATACACCGTCATGTCCTTTATGGATGGCTACTCAGGTTACAACCAAATACGTATGGCACCAGAAGATGAAGAGTCAACTGCTTTTCGGACTTCATTGGGAATACATTGCTATAAAGTTATTCCGTTCAGATTAAAGAATGCAGGGGCAACATATCAACGAGCCACGCAGCATATCTTCAGCGATATGATGCACAAGCACGTAGAATGCTACGTCGATGATTTGGTTATCAGGTCTGATGATCATGAAGAGCACCTAAAACATGAACAGTCCATCTTTCAAAGACTTCGGAAGAAACAATTAAAAATGAATCCCTTAAAATGCGCCTTTGGTGTTTCTTCCGGTAAATTTTTTAGGTTTGTGGTACGACATAGAGGAATTAAAGTCGATCCAGGAAAAATAAAAGTGATCCAAGAAATGCAGCCGCCAGAAACGTTGAAAGAACTGAAAAGCCTGCAAGGAAAAATAGCATACATCAGAAGATTTATTTCAAACCTGTCAAGAAGATGCCAACCTTTTTCTCACCTCATGAAGAAAGGAATATTGTTCGAATGGGAGACAGCATGCCAGAATGCGTTCGAGTCTATCAAGCAGTTACTAAAACAGTCGCCCGTATTAATAGCACCAATACCAGGAAAGCCGCTCATCTTGTATATCGTTGCTTGTGAAAGTTCGCTTGGCGCACTCCTGACGCAGAAAAATGAACAAGGGAAAGAAGCATCCTTATATTATCTGAGCAAAATACTGGTGGGAGCCGAACACTATTATTCACACCAATTGAGAAGATCTGTCTAGCTCTTATATTCGTTGTGCAGAAGTTGCGCCATTATTGCCTCTCCCATGATATAACACTGATTTCACGAGCTGATCCCATTAAATATCTGATGACACGACCGATGCTATCAGGAAGATTGGCCAAATGGATGTTGTTACTATTAGAATATGCAATCATGTACATACCCTTAAAAGCAATCAAAGGTCAAGCGATAACCGATTTCTTGGCTGCACATCCCACTTCTGAAGGAAATATGTTGTCAGATGACTTGCCAGACGAACATGTATTTCAAATAGAAATTGTGGAACCACGGCAGATTTATTTTGATGGTGCTGCAAGGACTACGGGGCAGGTGCAGGTGTGATTTTTATTAGCCCACAAGGCGATCTCTTGCCATATTCCTTCACACTAGGAACGACCTATACAAATAATGAAGTAGAATACAATGCCCTCATCATCAGACTGGAAATTGCACAAAAAATTCAGATACAAGCAGTTAGAATATTTGGGGATTCTCAGTTGATAATAAATCTGCTGACAACAGAATACAAAATAAGAAAATCAGAATTATTGCCATATTGTTAGAAAGCGAGAAAGCTATTTGAAAGTTTTCGAGACATTTCCATACAGCATGTGCCTCGCAGAGAAAATGAAAAGGCAGATGCACTTGCGAGTCTAGCAGCAGCGTTAACATGCACTATCAGAAGTCCTCTCCAAGTAACGATTAAAGAAAGAAGATTCTTACCCTTGGCAAAGACAGACGATTTGTTGATGAGGCTAAGCCTGTCTCTTGTTATGAAATAAAAATAGAAGACTAGCAATAGCCAATACTCGACTACTTGGAATATGAAATTCTACCAGAGGATTCCTCTGTGAAAGCACAAATAAGGTAAAAGGGCGAAGACGTTTGTGCTACTACATGATATGTTATACAAAAAATCATATAATGAGATGCTACTAAGGTGATTAGATACGGACAAAGGTAGAAACATGCTACGAGAGGCCCACTCGGGAGAATGCGGGGCTCATCAGGCGAGTAGAAATCTCTTCAATCGTGTGCATCGCATGGGATATTATTGCCAACGATGTTTAAGGATGCTATAGATTTTGCAAAAATATGTCATGAGTATCAAATTCACGGTGATGTCATTCATATGGCCCCAAAGAACTTCACCAGACAATCTCTTCATGGCCATTCACTAGTTGAGGATTGGATGTGATCGGTCTAATTAATCCGCCATCTTCACGAGGACGACAGTGTATTCTAGCAGCTACAGATTATTTTTCCAAATGGACAAAGGCTCCATTTTTCCACAGAAGAGGAAATCCGCACTATGAAATGTAAAAGAAAGAGATGTGACAAATTTCATCAGGCATGCTATCATTTACAGGCACGGAATACCTCAGAAAATTGTCACAAATAATGGTACTCCATTCAAAAACAAGAATATGGACAAGCTATATCAGAAATTCAGCATCAAGCATTCTTATTCCACACCATATTATCTAGCGGAAAATGGATTAGCAGAATCTTTCAACAAAACGATCATCAGAATACTAAAGAAGACGGTAAATGGGAATAAAAGAGATTGGGATGAAAAATTGTAAAAAGCATTATGGGCTTACAGAATAATGCATCACACAGCTACAAAAGCAACACCATACTCCTTAATATATGGAGTAGAAGTTGTACTCCCAATCGAGGTACAAGTTGCTTCCTTAAGAGTGGCAATACATCAGGGCATTATGTTCGCTCGCCTCAAGTGCAAGGCTGCGATGTAGTAATAATTCTCAGTAAGACCGAGGTCGATCCATAGGGAATTGGATAAATAGTTCTAAACTATTCCAACAAATTGGATTGGAACAATTTGGGATTTCAATTAAGAAAACTAAAACTAAAAAATAATTTAAAAAGGGAAATCTGAGAATAAGAGAGAGAAAACTAAGGCTTGAAGGATCCACTTGTAGTAATCTCATGCTAATTCATCCATCCAAGCATGAAATACAACTAGATTCGAAGTTCTATCTCTCATCTAGTTGGGAGATAAAGCAATGAAGCACATACAATCCCACTTAAGTTAGACATTCAAGTTCTAGTCCTATTCAATCACATAGCATTTGAAATCATAGCCTTCGAAGTAATAGCCATGCCTATGGACTATAGCATGCTCAAGGGTTACCATAATTCGAATCTAATCAAGCCAAACATGATAATATCAGAGAATTACAAGGAATCTATGTTCGGAGAACATGAACTCTCATAAAACTTCTAAAATATCAACTTTATTCAAACTAGAACTTTCAAAAATCCAACTTGAAGTGAAAGTACTTGAATCAAACTTAATTAAACATAAGATTAACTTACAAGCTTCACCTCTCAGCCCTAGCTGAGAGGTTCTACGAGTATTGTCATACTACAACTAGAATAAAAAAAAAAAAAACTAAAGAAAAATATTAAAACTAGAAAACCAGAATTGCAGACGCTTCACGGAGCTTTCCTTGTCCTTCTACGACTTTCGATCTCTTCTAGGATGCCTTTAGCACTTGTTTCCTTGATCTTAAATGTATGTAAAGTGCTCTCTTAAGCCTTGAATTAGTGAAATCTCCATCTTGTTCCTGTAAACACAAAAACATGTATTAGTTTAGACTTTAAACACGTAAACCACATGTATAATGTGTGATGATAAGGGTTAGAATATGTATAAATTAGAGGCTCAACACACCCCCCAACCAGCATTTTGCTAGTCCCAAGCAAAACAAGCGTGAAATAATCCACCTTTCTGAAAACTCAACTCTCTCTTGGAAACCATGCTTCTATAAACTCTAAGACATATAAGTGCCAAATTCAGAAAAATTAAATGATAAGAAATTGAAGTCCTAAACTTTCCAAACATGATAGGTATTTACATAGAATCCCCACTAATTTATTGATGAGTAGACGAATCAGAACACGTAAGGTCTAGTGTGCATTGTGAAAATACATCTCATAGCTTTTCAGGATTACCTTCTTCATAACTTAGCCAAACAAAGATCCAAAGGTGTACAGATCAACCAATTGCCTATGACAGGAATTTGCCTTACCGTCCTTCCAATGGCTTTCACACTATGTCCCATTTCCAACTTTAGTTACAGGTAGACCATCCCCTGGTTGGTAATAGGTAGCCTTTTTCAAAAATTTCCACCATATTTTCCATCATACCTATATTTTCTTTCATCTTTTCCTTTTTATAGATAGGATTTTTAGAAATCCATATCTTTTGTTATTTTTCCATGGACAAAGATGGACAAAGTACCCCGGCTTGGTTCCTCAACACCTTAAATTTAAACCTAGCCACCCCACAAATCTACATAATCCTTTCAAACCATGAAAATCGTGTAATGTGAACTAGGTATAAAAGTGTTCAAATTTTTTATCAATCAAATAAATAGGGGAATTCACATATAAATCTATCATGTTTAAGTCATTTTAGAGATTTCAAAATCATATCAATTCATCTTTCATCCTTTCATACTCATGACATCTCAAGTGTATAGAAACAAAGTTTTCCAAAAGATTTTTTATGTTTGAAAAATTAAAAATTTTCTACCAACTTTGCTCGAAATGTCCACAAACTACTAGATGAGGAATCTCATGTCACCCCCTAGCCAAATCTTGCATTGTCCTCAATGTCAAAAGATATGCAATTAGCATGAACATGAGAGCAATGGTAAAACAAAAGAGAGTGAGAACGATAGTACTTGAGAGAGTTCATTATGAAAGTCTACCTCTGGTATCAAAATCTACTAAGCAATAAACTAAAACTAAACCTAATCTATCCTATACCTCCGTCAGACTAGGAGATCAATCATCCTAATACACAGGATCATTCAGAGTGATGGACATGTCCTCTGAATCAAATTTCTCAACAAATGGTTTAAGGCATTGTCCATTCACTTTAAAACAGTTACCATTTGTTGCATTCTTTATCTCGACAGCCCCATGAGGAAAGACTTCTTCAACAATATATAGGCCGGTCCATCGAGATCTCAATTTTTTCAGAAAAAGGTGAAGTCGAGAATTGTACAAGAGTACTTTCTGGCCTTCATGAAAAGATTTCCTGAAGATGTGTTTGTCATGAAAGACCTTCATCTTACTCTTGTAAATCCTCAAATTCTCATACACATCATTCCAGATTTCATCAAGCTCATTCATTTGGAGTTTGTGAAGAGAGCTAGCCTTGTCAATGTCGAAGTTCAATGTTTGAATTGCCCAATAGGCTTTGTGTTCAATCGCCACAGGCGAGTGACAAGCTTTCCCATAGACAAGTCTATAGGGAGACATTTCAATGGGGGTCTTGTAAGCGATACGGTGAGCCCAAAGAGCATCGTCTAATCTCAACGACCAATCTTTACGATCCGGTCTCACTGTTTTTTTTTTAAAAGTTGTTTGATTTCCCGATTAGAAATTTCAGCTTGCCCACTTGTCTGTGGGTGGTATGGGGTACTCACTTTATGTCTAATGCCATATTTCTTCATTAAGGCCTCGAAAGGCCTATTACAAAAGTGAAAACCACCATCACTTATGATGGCTCGAGGCGTTCCAAATCTAGATAATTTATTTTCTTTAAGGAACTTTAGAACCGTACGATGATTATTGGTTCTACATGGAATCGCCTCTATCCACTTGGACGCATAGTCTATATCGAACAATATGTAGACATGTCCAAAAGATGAGGGGAATAGTCCCATGAAATCGATGCCCCAACAGTCAAAGACATCAAGATGTTGAATTGAGTAAGAGGCATCATATTCCGACGGGACAATCCTCCGAGCTTTTGACAGTGCTCGCATGCTTTGCAAAACTCGTGGGTATCCTATATTCTTCAATGTATTCTCAGTTCGTTTTTCTTTTTATCATACAAAGATTCTTCAAAAACTTAGCATATGACGGTATTTGTTTAATGGCATCCAACAATGGGATGTTGATCTTCACCTGCTTGAAAACCTCTAAAATTTTCAGGTTTTTTTTCTAAAGGTTTGGGTGAAATCAACCTTTGGAGAAATGGGGCAACCGGCTTGTATTGCCTTTCCGGTTCTTGTGGAGTGTTGTTTGAGCTATCATCCTCTTTGAAAATTTTCAGATCCTTAGGCTTTGGGGGCCTTCACCGGATTAGATTTATCAACTATTTTCCCACTTCTCAAAGTGGTGATAGCTTGAACATGCTCCGTATGTTGGGAGGATGAGCTTGCATCTTGTATCCCAAATTGGGTTCTTGGGTTAGGAAGAGGTTGCGCAGGACGTGTGCCTTTCTCCCTAACACTGAGGTGAGATTCAACTCTAGCCATTGAGGTTTTCAATTCATTGATGGTTTGAGTTGAATTTTAATTGAATTTCAATTGCTCTTGCATGAACCCATCTATTTTCAGAGAATTAGTCTTGTTATATTCAGCTTGAACCGATACGAATGGACCCAACATCTCCTCTAGTGTAACTTTTGGTGTAATGACTAGGGATGGACCTAGTAAAGGTTGAGCTTGAGGGATATTGTTTGCATTCGCAGTGGGTCCATTCCTCCAACTGAAGTTGGGATGGTTCTTCCAACTAGCATTAAACGTGTTCGAGTTTGGAGCACCAAATTGTCGTTGATAACTGTTTATGGCATTTGATTGTTCTTGTAAGATGTCTTGAACCGCTGAGATTGTGGGACAATCTTGTTTTATATGTTGATTTCCGGCACAAATTCCACAAACAGTTTCAACGTCATTAGAGTTGATCGTCTCTCCTATCTTTAATTCCATGGCCTCGACTTTTCTTGTGAGGCTAGCCACCCATGCACTTATGCTATCCTTTTCTGATAGGACATAAATTCCTCCTTTTTCCCTTTGTTGGCTAGTCTTGGAATTTGGTGGTTTATATGTATCCCAAGATTATGCACTCTCATCAACTTCCTTATTCATGAACTCCCCATTACACATCATCTCTACGAATTGGCGCATGAGTGAAGTCAGTCCTTCATAGAAAAAGCTTATAACCCGCCAAATTCCATAGCCATGATGTGGGCATGCATTTAACAAGTCCTTAAACCTCTCCCAACATTGGAAGAAGGTCTCATCTTCCTTTTGGGAAAAGTTTATGATAAGGCGCCTCAACATGAGTAAAAGGAAATAATTTAAGCCTCACCACATCATTGGTTACGTTTGCAAAGTGCATGGTGGTTATTACCTCATCAAATTCCTTAAGGTGTTGATAGGCACTTTCACTGTCTAATCCATGGAATCTCGGGAGGAGTTGGAATACTCCCGGTTTCAAATCTACATTCCCTGCATTTTGTTGAAAAACTATGCATGAGAGAGTGCTCGCTCTTGCTGGTTGCAAGTAATCACGTAATGTTCTTGGTCGGGGAACATTCTCAACTACATTCTCTCCCATTTTGGTTTGGTTTTGGCCCAGATTAGGATTGGCCATCGGATTAGGTTGATTTACAACCATATTTTCAGACAAAATTGGAGAAGTTAGATGTCTCCTAGCACGTGGTTCTCTGTCAATTCCTTCAACTATTCCCCCCTTCACTAATGAGTCGGTTATTGGAATCCCGAGCCCAATGTGGCATGCATCAACAAAAAGGAGAGAAGAATTCTTCCTTCCTTTCTTTACTCTTCTCTAAGATTGAAGCACAAGGTGTCTTGCAATGGCTAGGCCAGAAGCAAGGATAGAGACCGATTTCTCCTGGTCAATAGGGGTTCAGAGAACTCCCCACCCACTCTTTGAATCTTTTGAGAAAAGTGCAGAAAAAGAAGAAAGAGGAGTAGAGTTGAGTAGAGAAATCTCTGAGCACAAGGTGATCCAAGATGGTAGAGCCGACCAATAGAAATCCGAGTGGCACAAGGCCTACCTATCAGAGATCCAAAAAGGACTCTCCACCCACTCTACAAGAGATGAATATGATAGGAATGAATAAGAGAAGAAAAAGAGTAAGGTTAGAAAGATAGAACCTGATTTGGTACTTGAGATCCTTATGTCTTCTTCAGCTTCCTAAAAATCCCTGCAAAAGAAAAACAAATAAAACAAACTAAGTACTAGAATCCTAAAAATCCTAAATAGATACTATTTTCAGAAATTTTGTGAAAAACCGTTGAAGTCCCCGGCAACGGCGCCAAAAACTTGTTTGCTTCCCCAAGTGTAGGGTTGTGATGTAGTAATAATCTCGGTAAGACCGAGGTCGATCCACAGGGACTTATGTAGGAATTCACAAATACTTCCAATAGTGTCTATTGAAAAGCTAACAACCAGATTTTGTGAAGATTGATGTAAATAGCAATTTTGAACTAAACTAAAGTAATCAATTAATAAAAAAGGCACTAGGGGTTCAAGGATCCACTTGTAGCAATCCTTGATGCTCAATTCGCTATGGTTTCTCAATTTCTCAACTAGAATCAAAATTAAGATCTATCTAGTCGGATGATAGAGCAGTTAAACCAAACAATCTGCCATATGTAAGATCAATGTATATGATTCACTCAATGCAAGCTAGGACGAGCATACTCAATTGCATAGGTCAGTCCCAATTCCAATAGGCTAAGATCACAATCATAACCATCATTAAATCCTGTCACAAGACAAAACTAGATCATGATTTGAACTTCATTCAAATCACATACACAGTCCACATATTACAGAATTTCTAGAAAATAGAACTTTGGTAGGAAGTTCCCACATGAAAATCATAGTACTAGAGCATACTCCGATTCCTCGGATCATACAGGTCTAGACTAGTTTACAACAATTAAGAACTCAAGCACTTTTTCCAAACATCCATGAGTCATCATAAGACTAAGAAAAACTACTTAGAACTTGAATTAAACTTCAAACCATTGTTCATAAACATGAAATCCAACTTAAAACCAACTTAAACGAATTGAAACATCTTAGATTACTACAAGCTTCACCTCTTAGCCCTAGCTAAGAGGTTTAGCCGTTTATGATCCAAGGAAACATGAAACAAACTAAGGAAAACATAAAAACAACAAACAAACTAGGAGGAGTTGTGGAACTCCGAAATCCACTTCCGCCGCCTCCCAACATGCTCAAAACCTTCAAAGATACCCTAGGAACGATCCCTAGGTGTCCTTTTATAGCGGGGAGGCTCCGCAGCATAAGAATCTTCCAGAAATTGCGTAAGCGTACGCAGTGCGCAGAGAAATCCGGAGCTTGTAGAACATGCTCCGTTACACAGACAATCGGTCGCACGACCGGTCTGAGCTCCTGGGCGACAGGCCGCACGGCTGGTCTAAAACACGTGAAAAATGTCCAGAGATTTTTGGGATTTTTCAACCTAGAAAATTAATTCAAGGACCGGTCGCACTACCGGTCTGAGCAGTGGTCGACCGGTCGTAGACCGATCTTGGCCAGTCCAGTGGGATTTGCCCTGTGGCCACTCCTGTTTAGTGGTCGGACCGGTCGTGTTCTTTCTTTCATCCTTGACGCTTAGCCCTTTGATCTTCTATGCTTGTAAATGGCTTCTTTAAGTCTTCGATTGATGAATCCTCTCTCTCATCCTACAATCACAAATTCATGCATTAGATTAGTCTATAAATCGTGAAAACCTTCCATAATGAGTGATGAATTGGGGTTAGAATATGCACAATTAAGAGCTCAACAATTGACAAATAAGGTACACTAGTATGCCACAGAAAAATGCCCTAACAGTACAAATTGTGATTTTTTTGCACTCCTCAAAAAGTTCGTCTTTTAAACGAGGGGTTTTCTTCGAATATAAACCGTTCAAAAATATCTAAAATACCCTAATTAGGCTAAAACACCAAAGAATGGTAAAATATTCATAATATTTTATGGTCGATCTATGAATATATTAGTAATCCATATTTTTTCTTAGAATTTTCAGGCAGCGAAATGACCAGAATATTGCTTTAGTGCAAATTCGTACAAAAATGGATCTATAACTTGATAATGTTCCTTGCCTCATGCATCAACATTCATTTTTGCTTAATCAATCATTCACTCGATGTTAATCCTTACTGTTAATCATAAATCAGTACCATTAAACAGGTGATGGCCCTAGTACTTAGCCATTTTCAAGCCCTAAATGTATAGCATAGTTCATCATGCTTGAGCTTCTAGAGAAGCATAGTTCAACACTAGACTATCTGATTGATCCAACCTTTCATTGTAAAGCATCGTAATACAATCAAATTAAGCATATACCTAAGGCAGATTAACTCCATTAAGCGCATAGCTCACTCAGTATCACAACCATCAAGTATCATGAATCTCTCCTTAAGCATCCAATTACAGTTCTGCATTCTATTTATGCTTGTCATGCATCACAGATTCATAATATTGCTTTGATAATGCACTAACTATTAGCAAGTGTGTGAGTATAGGAACGCCCCCCAAAGATGAGTCACCAGACTCCCATATTAGGTAATATTTGTTTTGTATGTCCTATATTCATTGTACCATATTCTTTGGCTCAGATTGAAGCCTGAGACTAAACAGAAGGGACTATGGTTACCATTCGAAACTATAAACGAAGAGTTTCGGATTACCTTAAGATGCTTGTTATGAACTATGATCGTTAAAGTTAGTCAATGTACTACCCATCCAAAACGGGATCTGCTAGTTGAGCAGATCAGGTAGTTGCGATGTGCCTTCTTGCGGTCATCGGTGCAAAAAAAGCACGTGGTGACTCTGAGTTGTGCCAACCAACAGTCTCAACGGTGTATTCTAATGGTATCTGATTCCCATGGTAGGTGGTTACCCAGCAATGCATGGCTCGATTAAAAACCATGACTGCTCTCAACTCGGAACACCCGAAAGAACATGGGACAAAAACATATGACTTGTCAAAACAATGGCTCAGTCTATAACAAAACAAACAACCCGATCTCTACGACCACAAACTCAAAAACCATAGTCCCTGATGATTTAGTCACCTGCTCGATCTATCTGAGCTTTTTCTCGAATACTCCATCTATTGTACAACTATCATTCATAGTGGAGCTTTGTCGCTTTGTACCATAGTTTTCTCCAGCAAGGGTTTCCACGTAAAAATCTATGTGTTCTCTATGGTGTGCATGATTTACACTTATGCTTATCCATTTTCTTTATCTAATTTATCTATGACGCATGCATATATTTACTTTTACCTTTTAATCAAGGGTGATCATCCATTGATGTAATTAAGTGCTTATGCCAGATCATGGCCTAGAATGTATAAGATCTCAGAATCTCTGAAATAAAATTCACTTTGCGATACCTCCTCTTGTATACTTTGTGGATGCTTGTGATTATCTATGAATATTTCTGATACTCAGAACACAAAGCAACAATACACAAGAAAACTGCCTTGTGCATTTTTTTAGTTTTAACAAGTAGATGATACCCACATCTAATAGCTTAAGTACCTCAGCTTTGACAACCTCCATCATATATAGATTTAACCATCTTTGAGGTTGTCTAACCGTCTTTGCATTTTCTTCAAGGTGGATGCGGTGAGTACAAATCGAAGGGTCAATCCCTTAAGGTTCGTTATGGTCCATCCTATGGATCCCCTATATTCTTTGAGTAGCTCAATTAACTTGAGTTTTTGGTCTTTTCCTAAGTGGGAGGCTATGACAACTGAGAATGTCTCCTCTTAACCCAAATGGACATATTTCAGCTTGAATGGCAATGATTTTAGGTCAAGCTTCTGTGGTTGGATATTAGATGGTAGAGGCTTTAATGTGGTTGGTGGCAATTTTTCAAAGTGAGGCCCCCACCGGCTATATCAACTATCGATTTCTCATTACTCAATGCATGCACAATTTCACATAAGATGGGATCATTGGAATCCTCAAAATGTGCCAAGCATGTCTTCAAAGTCTCGGGTGGTTCAAATTGGAGGAGCTCCTCTTCTTCAAAGGATTTAAGCATGTTCACCTCGAAGAGCTCATTATCTTCCTCATTCCTTTGCCTTTTACACATATGGAATACATTCACCTCCAATGTTATATTTTCAAAAGATAATTGCATCACCCCATTCCGACAATTTATGATTGCGTTTGATGTAGCCAAGATTGAGCGGCCTAATATAACCGGTATTTGAGTGCTAGACAATAAAGTCTACCGGTTAGAAGAATTTGTCAAGTTGGACTAGAACATTTTCAACCATCCCTCACGGTACACGGATGGATCTATAGCGAGTTGCAATGTGGTTTTGGTGGGTGTTAATTCACTAAGACTTAATTGCTCATATATTGAGTACAGGATCGAATTTACGCTTGCCCCCAAGTCTAGCAAAGCTCTTCAATCCGGTAGTCTCCAATGATGCATGAGATTTTTGTTAGTACACTTTTCTGTGGCATACTAGTGTACCTTATTTGTCAATCACATGGGTCCTTGTGTTGTAATGCCAGTTGAGCCTTGGCAAGCTGAAGACCGAAGATTCAAGTGGACTAGAAGCATCAAGGAAAAAGAACAGGTAAATGAGATGCCTTAGTGACCCTAACCCCTTAATCTAAAACACCCAAATCCACTTAGATGACTTGGACCAACTAGGAATACCCTCAGTCATCCTCATTAGTCTTAGAACACCTTGAAAAATATGATAAGTTAGGCAAATAAAAGAGGTAGAGGCTGTTGTAAACAAATCATCCCAAACAATAGTTTCCACATCGATTTCGATGGGTCTCCGATCAATCAAAATATGGTCCAGAGCATTTTCAAAACTCTCTAGACAGATTTCTGATCAATTGGACAAAACCTCCAATCAATCCGATGTGGTCCTTCCAATCAATCAGATGTGGCCGCTGATCAATCAGACCTTTTTTCGATCAATCGGAGATACGCGAATCTGCCCATTTTTTACAGTTGGAAAAAAATCTTTAAAAAGTGGGGGATTCGTTTTTGTGCTCAAGAGAGGGATTTTGAGGAGTTTGAAGCCACCATTGTAAGGAAACCATTAGAGGCTCAAATCCTAACCTTAGCAAGTCATCTTCCTTATGATTCATCACAAGATTAGAGCATTCCATGCTCATGTTGAACATGTACTTGTCCCTCTTTGATCTCTAGAGTTTGGATTGATCTTGATAGTGAAATTTCTATCCAAAACTCTATGATGAGATCCTTGTAGATGAGATTCTCTAGGCAACCCATTCCCATAAGTTGCAGAGATCTCAAACCTACCTCCCATCCACCTTGGACATCTCAAGAAGAGCAAATGTAAGGGGATTGATCGTTGAAGTTGGAGCATTGACGATGTAATGGCATCAACATCAGGGGAGCACAAAGGGAGTTAATTGAAGTACGGGAGAGCAAGAAGAAGTAACCCGAAGCAACGCTACAACGGGGCTCAAATCCAACAAGTAAGGTTGTCAATTTGTGTTGAGTTCAACCACTCTTTTTTCGATGGGAATTGAGTGTAGAGTTTATTTGTTAAACTCGATCTAGGGTCGTTTGTCAATCCTTGACTTGTTAGTTGAGCTTAAAAGTCTTGAGACATTTGTCGTTCCTTGGCACATTTGCAGGGCCTAAAGTCTAGGGACATTTGTCATTCTTTAACACGTTTGTCGGGCCTAAACAAGTCTCCAAGGGGAGCTACCAACACAAGTGTGAACATGTAGGTTGGGAGGAACTATAAACTCCCCGGTTGGGTGGATTCGAGTTAAAACACCTAGGTTAGGAGGAACCTGATTTAAACTCCCTAGTGAATGCAGTGTGCTCAAAGGGGTTGAGTACTTGAATCGGGAGTGGAGTAAACCCAAAGTCAACCACTATACATCATTGTATTTGTGATTGTATTTGAGCACATTTCTTATTTTGCATTGAGTTTAATTGTTTAATTATGAATGCTTAATTAGAATGTATGTTAGGCACTTGTTAGGCACATCCACACGCACAAGATGTACTTTCACTTCTTGAGTAGACTTGAGCTTATATGATCCATTCTCACATAGTCTACTTAGGTTGCATGATTAGGTTCTTGATTAGTTTAATCATATGTTAATCTATGCATGCTTAGACTAGGTCGTTAATTACTTTAATCATATGTAAGTCTTGTGATTGGACCCACTTAGGCTTGGAAGCCGAAGTGTTATTGCTTACTTAATTTAAATTGTTAAAACTGATAAGTAGGTGAAAAGATTTTTTTTTTTTTAAAAAGGTTCTAATTCCACCCCCCCCCGTTGTTATTGATTCATTCAAGGCATAGACTCCTTTGTCTTTGTCTTATTAGCACAGGTGTTCGTCAATGATGAAAGCCGCTGAACTTCAAACTCGAGTGGAGAAAGAGGGCTAGGCCCAGGAGGGCTTTCAGGGACTAGGTCGTTAATTGCTTTAATCATATGCTAGTCTTGTGATTGGACCCACTTAGGCTTGGAAGCCGAAGTGTTATTGCTTACTTAATTTAAATTGTTAAAACTGATAAGTAGGTGAAAAGATTTTTTTTTTTTTTTTTTTTAAAGGTCCTAATCCCTCCCCCCCCCCCCCCCCCCCCCAGGACTTAGCCGTAATTCTAGTTGTTCCTCTAAGCCTCCGCACGCATACACATCCACAAGTATAATCAAAGTGACACAATTTCAATTGTGGGACTACTGAGATCCTTATACTTTGGAGAGGTCATTTGGGTAAGAATAACACTCACTTGCTCATTGAGAAAGGCCTTTTTTTGCATATTATATTTACGTTTGGTTTTGCATAAGTCCTTTAGAAATTTGACATAGGAGGGAATTTGTTTGATGACATTAAGTAAAGGAATGTTGATTTTTACTTGTTTGAAAACCTCTAGAATGTCATGAGAGTTACGGAGAGGTTTTGGAGCAACCAATCTCGAAGGGAATGGTGCAACGGGCTTGTAAACGCATTCCTTTTCTTGTGGGTTGAGCTAAATCCATCCTCATTCTTAGAAATTACCAGATCATTAGGCTTGTCGGCCTTCACCAGAATAGATTTGTCGATTTTTTTTACCACTTCTAAGAGTGGTGATGGATTTTACTTGCTCTACATGTTAGTTGGGGAGATTAGGGGCACTGATTTCATATGATTGTTTAGGATTGAGCTGAGGTTGGGCCGGAAAGGTCCCTTCCCTAGGAGTCAAGCGTCCCTTAACCTCATCAACTGAAAATTTAAGCTCTTGGAACATTTGCTGATTCGTTTGATTGATTTGTATTTGCCCTTGCATAAACGCCTTTAAAGTATCCTCCATAGTGAATTGAGGTGGGGCCATGCATAGTGCTACATTTTGTAATTGGCCATGGGACCATTCCTCCAATTGAAATTTGGATGGTTCTTCCAAGCAAAGTTGTACGTGTTACCTACCAATCCATTGAAAGGCTATTGATACTCATATGCGGCGTTTCCTTACTCTTGCAACACCTCTTGAAACACAGGAATTGTAGGACAATCCTGAGTAAAGTATACATTAGCAGCATAAATTTCGCATACATTCTCAATTGCTTCAATGGATTTGGAGGCTCCACTCTTACTAAGTTCCATGGCCTCTATCTTCCTTGTGAGGTTAGCTATCTTTGCATTAACATCGTCTTCTTCCTCAAGGATGTAGATCCCTCTCTTCTCTTTTTTGTTGATAAGGCCTGAGGTTACTAGATTTGTCCAAGGTAGCTCATGATTGGGCATTCTCGGCCAACATGTCTAAGTAACTCCATGCATCCTCGGGATCTTTGCTCATGAACTCACCGTTGCACATCATCTCTACAAATTGGCGCGTATTTGAGTTCAATCCTTCATAGAAGAAGCTTATAATTCGCCAAATCTTGTAGCCATGATGTAGACATGTGAGTAGGAGGTATTTGTACCTTTCCCAACTTTGAAAGAAAGTTTCACTATCTTTGACTGAAAAATTCATTATGGCACGTCGAATGGTGTTTGTTTTATGAGCTGGGAAGATTTTTTCAAAAACTCCAGTGTCATCTCAGTCCATGTCCCAATCGACCTTGGTCTTAGAAAGTGAAGCCATGTTTTAGCTCTTTCTTTCAAAGAGAAAGGGAATAGCCTCAATTTAATTATATCCTCCATTAAATTGTTATATTGCAAAGTGACTACCACCTCATCGAATTCTTCTAGATGTACGTATGGGCTCTCGAAATCTAGCCCATGAAACTTTGGTAAGAGTTGAATTACCCTGGGCTTAATATCAATCGTTCTGGCATAAGTTTGAAGATGATTTGTGTGGTCACGTTCCCAATGGGACATAAACCGCACAAAACCCAATTTAAACTAAAATCTAATCTTAAATAAAATTTGTAATTAAAATAAAAATATGAAAAACTGAAAACTAAACTAAAAAGAGGTCTAAGTTAGAAAGATGTTACCAATGAAGCTTGAACTAGGTGAGTTTCCTACCAAACAAAACAAACAATGTTAGTTCTAGAAAAATCAGAAAACCTAATTCTAGAAAAACTGAAAATCCTACCTAACTAAGACTACTCTATAATTACTAAAACAATTAGAATTGTTTAACCTATTCCCTGGCAACGACGCCAAAAACTTGTTCGCTCACCTCAAGTGTAAGGCTGCGATGTAGTAATAACTTGGTGAGACCAAGGTCAATCCACAGGGAAAAGGGTAAAACAATTCAAACCCTTCTAATAACTTGAACTTAAAAGTTTAGGAAATTCAGAGTTTTAGAACTACGTAGAAACAATAAATTAAATAGAAAAAATTTGAGAATTTAAGAGAAAACTAGAGCACCAAGGATCCACTTGTAGTAACTTAATTGTTATAGGCAAAATGATGGAGATAAGATTTCACGCGGAAATGCCCATTTCGCTCTCGCTCTCGAGATTGTCTGATCGAGAGTCGAATATTGGATAAGTGCGGGACGTCCATTCGACTCTCGAGATTGTCTGATCGAGAGTCGAATATTGGATAAGTGCGGGACGTCCATTCAATTCTCGAGCACACCTGATCAGGAGTCATAGATTGAAAAATACGGAGCAGCTATTCGCAAGTCTCGAGTCTTCATAACCGATAGTCAAATACGGCAAAATTCGATCCGCGAACAGATCTTCTCACAAGTCGTTGAAAGACGTCATATCTAAGTATGTACTCGGACTCGCGACCACATTCTAACCTGCGAGTAGCTTTTCTGCGGTAATATCTCTTAGCTTTCAGTACTAGCACCCGATTCCCGTCGAGCAGCTTGTCCAATCCCTCTGCGACACCAAGCAGGGCTACAACCAGTTCGGTGGTTTCCGTCTTGTCGGCGTCTCCTTCCTTTTCGGAAGCTATGACTCCAACTACGGGCGTCTCCTTCCTTTTCGGAGGCTATGATTCCAACTATGGCTTCCAGCCGGATTTCAAGGGATTACCATCAAGGGGCGTGATTGTTGGAATAAGTCATTGGGATTGGATCTGACTAAAAAGATAGGATCTTATCCCACGAAATCAGCGAATTCTCAGTATCGTATGCGACATCAACGGGATTTCGACATCTCACGTAACAAATTGGATTGCTTCAGATCTATATAAAGGGGTGGCTCCATTGAGAGCAGGTACGCACACATCATTCGATCTTGGTCTCATTTACTTGGCTTCTCTTCTTACTGTGGCCTAACTTAAGCATCGGAGGGCTAACGGCTGGTCCCCAGCCACCCTTATTTGCTATCTTGCTTTAGGTCTGGCGGTGAAAATTCCTACTGGAGTGAAGGAGAAAAGTCGGAGGATCTCGTTACAAAATTTGACATTAACAGTTTGGCGCCGTCTGTGGGAACGACTTGATCGTCAAAATCAATCGTGTTAACCACCGATCAAAATCCTTCGGTGATGCCTCCTAAAAAGACTGTTCATCCTTCAACTTCGAGGCAGGCACCACCTCCGCCTGATGAGACGGAATCCGCACCTGCCCTCCCACCTGTTCCGACGGATATCCCTCAAGGAGCCCCAAATATGCCATCAACAAATCCATTATTGGAGGCCTCTGGAAATCAAGATGATGTCCTACGATTCCTCGGAAACACTCTCCTAACTCTAAACGCCGGAGTTCAGGCGCTGTCAAATCGGCTTGATCAGCACTTCCCTGAACCGCAAAGACAACCCTCCGAAGGGTTACCACCGCCACCCATACCAGTTGCTTCCAGACATTCTATGGATGAACCACAGGTCCCACCACTTGGCGGCCATCCCCCTGTGCCGTCTCCACATTCCATACATTCCAGTTCGTCTCGACAACCTCAACCGCAAGGCTCCACCGCCGAAACGTCTAGCTATACCCTGCCATGGGAAGGAGATCTCAAAAGAATCCAAGATCGTTTTGATGTCATGGAACAGAGATACCAGGCGAATCGGCCATCTGCTGTCATGGCGGCGATACATCAATCTGAATCTCCCTTCACTAGAGAGGTCATGGAAGCCCCGTTGCCCAGAAAGTATCGAGCGCCTGTTATCGCTCCGTATACAGGCATTGGCGATCCTCTGGAACATCTGGAAACATACAGGTCCCTCATGGAGTTGGAGGGACATGGTTCAGAAATCATGTGTAGGGCTTTTCCCCTTACATTGAAGGAAGCGGCTCGTACGTGGTTTCGGGGGTTAAAGCCTCGTTCCATCAGTTCCTTTTCCCAATTATCGGAGATATTTCTTTCTCAACTCATGGGAAGTATTCGCATTAAGAAGCCAGCCTCCCATCTGATGAATTTGAAACAGCAGCATGGGGAAACAATAAAAAGGAGTTCACAGTACGATTCACTGCCGAAGCCGTTCAAACTGAGGGATACACCGAAGAAAAGGGTCTTACAGCCCTCATTGCTGGAATAACGAGCGAGAAATTCAGGTTTGCCTTAGATAAAAGCCCACCGAAAACTATGGCAGAATTTCAAGCCAAAGCTCAGAAATATATCAATGCAGAAGAAGTCGCATTGACACGCCATAGAGTACAGAGCAAGAAGCGCAAACCAGAAGGAGCCTCTTCTACAGATAAGAAATACCGTCGTGACCAGCGCGATCGTTCTCCCAAGAGGCCTTACTCTGGTAAATATCATAATTACACTCCTCTCAATCAGTCTCCTGAAAAGGTTCTAATGGAAATTAAACACAAGCCATATGTGAAGTGGCCTGCAAAGATCAAATCCGATCCCGAGAAGAGGGACAAGAGCAAGTTCTGTTACTTTCACAAAGATCACGGGCATAGGACCCAGGACTGCATCTCTTTACGAGACCATATCGAAGCCCTTATTCGAAAAGGCCATCTCCAGGATTATGTTGCTCGTAAAAATTGATCACCAGAAAGGGCGAAGACCTCATCTCGCCAAAAGGAACCACCTCATCATCAAACCAACCAGGAGGACGCCGAGCCCACAGGAGAAATCCGCACTATCGTAGGGGGTCCAGCTTGCGGGGGTGACTCTCAAGCTTCAAGAAAGGCATACGCCCGAAAGGCGTCCAAAGAACCCCAGCAGATCTATTGGCTGGAACAAGCGTCCAACTCATCGAAGGCTAGCCATCCTCCAATTTCGTTCACCCTCGAAGATGCAGCGGGAATTCACTTCCCTCATGAAGATTCCATCGTAGTCACACTGAAGGTATTAAATTATCTGACTCATCAAATTATGTTGGATACAGGTAGCTCGGCCGATATTCTGTATTTGGAGGCTTTCGACAAGATGGCACTTGCCAGAAACCTCCTCAAGCCAGTATCGACCCCTCTTGTCGGCTTTGGAGGAGAGGTGGTAACACCTGAAGGAAGTATCGATCTCCCAGTCACCTTTGGGGAGAGTCCAGCGAAGACCACCGTCTTCGTAAACTTCCTCGTCGTGGATCGAAAATCAGCATATAACGCCATCTTGGGGCGACCGTCTCTAACTAAGGTTGGAGCGGCTTTGCACCCTTCATATTTATGTGTTAAATTTTCGACCCCAAATGGCATCGGGGTCGTGCGAGGAAGTCAGCAGGAGGCACGGTCCTGTTACCAGATAGCCCTCCAAGATCGAAAGAAGGCTCAAGCGACACCTATCATGGAAATAGTTCAAGGTTCATCCGACGTTCTCGCCACCGTGTTGGATCCAAGGGAAAATGCTCTGAAATCAGGAACTCCAGGGGAGGAAACAGTGGCGATCCGCTTGACCGAAGACGACCCGTCTAAGATCGTGTACATCGGTTCCTCCTTAAACATTATCCATCGTGAAAATTTGATCCGTTTCCTCACCGAATACAAGGACGTGTTTGCTTGGTCTCATAAAGATATGCCAGGCATCGATCCTGATGTCATCGCACATCGTCTCAACATTGACCCGAAGCATAAACCCGTACATCAGCGTCGACGTGCCTTTACTGCAGAAAGACAAATGGCAATCAAAACTGAAGTTGAAAAGCTACTCGCGGCTAATTTCATAAAAGAAGTTGACTACCCAGAATGGGTCGCCAACGTAGTTCTCGTCCGGAAAGCTAATGGCAAATGGAGGATGTGCGTCGACTATTCAGACTTGAACAAAGCATGTCCCAAAGATAGTTTTCCGACACCGCGGATCGACCAGTTGGTTGACTCAACAGCTGGACATGCTCTCCTCAGTTTTATGGATGCTTATTCTGGTTACAACCAGATTATAATGCATCCACCTGATAGCCAGCATACTGCCTTCATCACAGATCGAGGACTATATTGCTACCAGGTAATGCCGTTCGGTCTAAAAAATGCAGGGGCTACTTATCAACGTCTTGTCAACAAAATATTCGCTGCTCAAATCGGTAGGAATATGGAAGTATATGTTGACGATATGCTCGTAAAAAGCATCGATGAAGATGACCACATTCCTGATCTTCGGGAAGCCTTTGATCTGATGAGGAAGTATCAGATGAAATTAAATCCAGAAAAATGTGCGTTTGGAGTATCTGCAGGGAAATTTCTTGGGTTCATGGTTGGCCAACGTGGAATTGAGGCGAATCCCGAAAAGATTAAAGCATTGATAGAGATGAAATCCCCAGTGACTCTGAAGGACGTTCAGCGTCTAGCTGGTCGCATCGCATCATTGAACAGGTTCATCTCGCGAGCATCTGACAAGTGCTTGCCCTTCTTCAAACTCCTTCGTGCAACGGCCAAGTCTGATTGGAAGTGGACACCTCAATGTGAAGAAGCTTTTCAACAACTGAAGCAATATATGAGCGCTCCCCCCATTTTATCTAAGCCTGTGGCACATGAGCAACTCATTCTTTATTTATTTGTGTCTTCCACGGCCGTTAGTGCCGCTTTAATAAGAGAAGATTCCGGGGTACAAAGGCCCGTTTATTATATCAGTCGAGCAATGGTTGATGCAGAAACTAGGTATTCTGATATGGAGAAACTGGCCCTAGCCCTAATCACGGCAGCTCGAAAACTGCGACCATACTTTCAAGCCCATGCTATTTTAGTACCAACAAATCATCCACTACGCCAAATCCTTCAAAACCTGAGGCTTCAGGACGCTTGACTAAATGGGCGGTCGAGATCAGTGAGCATGATATCTCATTCTGTCCTAGGACGGCAGTCAAGGGCCAGGCCGTGGCTGACTTCATCGCTGAATTTACGTATTCTTCTGAAGATAATGTCATGACCAGCGACCAACCTCCTTGGTCTCTCTTCGTAGACGGGTCGTCGCGGGCCACTGGCAGTGGAGCGGGCCTGATTTTGGTGGCTCCCGACGGGTCGCATTTTCAATATGCTCTGCGTTTTGAATCACGCATCTCCAATAATGAAGCAGAATATGAGGCCCTGATTGTTGGCCTCGAGCTAGCCGTTGTCCTCGCAGTCCAGAATTTGATAATTCATAGCGACTCCCAGCTCATTGTCAACCAAGTTCTTGGCGAATTCGAGACCAAAGAAGAAAGAATGGCCTTATACAAGTCTCGTGTCCTCATCCTGCTCGCCAAACTGAAGACTTATAAAATATTTTATATCCCTCGCGAGCAGAACCAACTTGCCGATTCCTTGGCAAAACTCGCTTCTGCACCGGAATCGGAGCTATCACATTCGATCCCCATCGAGCACCGTCAACACTTGAGTATCGACCAAGTGACTCTCGAGCAAGTTATATCGGTACAATCGTCTCCATGCTGGATGGATCCTATCATCCTCTATCTCAGAGATGGATACCTACCAGAAGACAAGAAAGCTGCAAGACAAATTCGGCTTCGAGCTGCCAGGTACACCTTACAAGATGGAATCTTGTTGCGAAAAAGCTTCTCCTTGCCTTATTTAAGGTGTCTTCATCCAGAAGAAGCACATCGTGTTCTAGATGAAGTACACCAGGGGGCATGTGGTAATCATCCCAGGGGGCGATCTCTAGCATATAAAGCGATGAGGCAAGGATATTATTGGCCTACTATGAAAGCAGACGCCATAGAATTTTCTAAAACATGCGACAAGTGTCAACGATATCAACCTATACCTCGTGTACCGTCTGAGCGGATGACCCCAGTCGACAGCCCTTGGCCTTTTGCTCAGTGGGGGATCGATATCATCGGGACCTTACCTATGGGAAAGGGACAGAATAAGTTCGCGATCGTGGCGGTTGATTATTTCACCAAATGGGCCGAGGCAGAACCATTAGCCAAAATAACTGAAAAACAAACTACTAAGTTTATGTGGAGAAATATCATATGTCGCTTCAGACTTCCTCATACTATAATTACCGATAACGGAACGCAGTTCGACAACGCAGCCTTTGATGAATTTTGCGACAAATGGAAGATACGTAATCTCCGCACTTCTCCATATCATCCTCAGGCGAATGGGCAGGTCGAGCAGTGAATAAAATCATAAAGCATCATTTAAAGACCAAGCTAAGTGAATGTAAAGGGGTGTGGCCAGAACTTCTGCCAGAGGTGTTATGGGCCTATAGAACCACGGCCTGTACATCGACAGGTGAAACTCCTTTCTCCTTAGCATTTGGTGTTGACGCAGTAGTACCAGTGGAAATTCAAGTGCCCTCATATCGGATCGAACAGTACGATCCCGCGAGCAATCAGGAAAACCTCCGACTTCATCTCGATCTCTTGGAAGAGCGAAGAAATGCTTCCCAAGTACGAGTGGCGGCATATCAACAACGTATTGCTCGTTATCGGAATGCGAAGGTTCGACCTAGATCCTTCCAGTTCGGAGATTTGGTCCTAAGGCAAAATCTTGGAATTCCTGTTCGTTCATTGGATCCGAACTGGGAAGGCCCGTATCGGGTTATTAGGGTTGTGCGACCCGGTACTTATTATCTTGAAGACATGCAAGGGAAGCCTGTACGTCGCCCTTGGCACGTGGAGCATTTGCTACGATACTACCCCTAGATTCGATGTAGTTTATCATAACGTTTTATGAATAAAGTGAAAGATATCTTTTGGCCGCTACTCCATTTATATGGACCTGAATAGCCCTGAAGAGAGTGCTTACACATCCTCTTGGCCAATTGCCTACCTTTGGTAGGACTAAAATCATTACTAGTTGGTTGCTTCTCCATTTTCATGGACCTGAACAGCCTCGAAGAGAATGAATACCATCTCTCGACCAACCTTCTGCCCTTGGTAGAATCAAAATCTCAATCGATAGATCAGTCTATCTCAACGCGGACATGGTCTCACAACCCCCGGATTGAGTCTAATTCATTTTTTTTTCATGAGTTAGTTACTCGCGATTGGTGAGAGGAGGGATCGCACTCCGGAATGCGAACACCGCAGCTCGGCATAAAGAGAATCATCTATACAAATCATCCACTTACGGGGATTATACAAAGTACGTTCAACCCGAAGGGAGAAAGATAGGTCTTCTATACTATGAAACAAGCTCTCTAGTTTGGATTGCTTTCTCTACATCATTCATCTGTGCCATAGTCCCAGTTTTCAATGTTCTTTCTCAATTGGAAGGGAAACAAAAGTTCAGAAGCTTTTGTACATCCTTCATAAAAGTGAGAACAAACATCTTTTGGCGAGCTTTACGTGACCTGCGACAAGTTCAGAAGCTTGCCGCAATCCGCGGAAAGCACTTGTTATGCCGATTCTTCAAGTCTTCATCTTTCTTCTTCTTTATTCCGGCAGCATTTCCCTCTTG
>PVNU02003623.1:0-12609 GCA_003013855.2 Liriodendron chinense | reverse complement strand
TCTCGAGATTCGACTTGCTTGATCCTTTGGTTCCCTAGAGATGTAGGCAATGGAAACTCTTGCTTTCCTGAGATTGTCAGAGTTTGTAGAGTTCTTGCTCCTGACTGTACTTCCTCTTGTTCTTGCACTTTCACTGCTTGAACGATCTGGACTGTCTGATTCTTGGTACCTGCACTTTATTTTTTTTTTCTTTTTTTTTTTGCCATTTTGCCTGCAGCGCTCTTTCGAGTTTTCCCACAGCCGGCTTTTTTCCCGTCATTTTTGCCCGTGGCGCCCTTTCGGGTTTTCACCACGTCCTGGGTATTTGGTCTTGCTTGCCCCTTGGCAGCTGTGCTGTTTTACCCTTGGCGCCCTTTCAGGTTTTCACCAAGTCCGCTGTATGCCCATTTTTACTCGGAGCGCCCTTTCGGGTTTCACTCCGCCCTCTTTGTTTAGGCACACATTTTCTTTTTCTTTTTTCTTTTTTTTTTCTTTTCTTTCTGGATCTCTGGATAACTGCGGCGGCTAGAGGTCGGGAATCCGTCGTTGCCGGCCGATGGCAGTCTTTCAGCCCTTATCCTAAGTTACGATGATAGAGCTGTCGGTCTTTGCTAAAGACCCCTCTGAGATGAATGGATGGATGACTGTGTTTCTTTTTGGGTTGATTTTTTCTTGGGTGCTTACTTTGGCTTCCCTTTCTTTCTCTTTTCTCTTTTCTTTTCTTTTCTTTTTCTTTTGCATTTTCTCTTTTTTTTTGTCTCTTTTTGAATCCCCCCTTTTTTTGTATTTTTCTCTTTGGAATCCCTTATTTGAAACACTGGTTGACGGAATGATTTCTCAGAGATCTTAGCTTTGACCCCTTGACTTCAGCTCTATTAAAGTAACTCTTGATAAGGTAAGAATGACTTACCCATGAAAGATCTTCACGTTGTCGGCGTTGGTTGACTCAGGAAGATCCACCCCTCTCATGCTGGTGAGTCTGAGGGCGCCTCCGGGAAGTACTTCTCTGATGATCAGCGGCCCGTCCCACGAGGGTTTGAATGGGGATCCGGAAGGTGCGACGGTAAAATCTTTTTCATGACCATGTCGCCTACCTTGAAACTTCTTTTTCGGACTCTCTTGTTGTAAGCCCGAGCGATCCTTTTCTGATAGCATTGTGAATGACTTAGTGCACGCATGCGCTTTTCATCTGCTAGCTGCAACTGATCGAATCTGGCCCGTTGCCATTCTCCTTCTTCAATTCCGCTTTCTAATAACACCCGAAGTGATGGTATTTCCACTTCGACTGGTAGAACTGCTTCCATTCCGTAAGTAAGCTCGAAAGGAGTAACGCCCGTAGCAGACCGTACAGACGTTCGATAGGCCCAAAGTGCATATGGGAGCATATCTGACCAATCTCAATAGGTCACGACCATCTTCTCGAGTATCCTGACGATTGTCTTGTTTGCGGCTTCCACCCCACCATTCATCTGGGGACGGTAGGGGCTTGATCGATGACGTTAGATCTTGAATTTGCTGAGGAATTCATCCATCTTCTTGTTGACGAACGGGGTCCCATTATCTGTGATGATGGCATTAGGGATTCCATACCGGCATATGATGTTGTTCTTCATGAATTTGATCACTTGAGATGCTGCAATCGTGGTGTAGGAGGCTGCCTCTACCCACTTGGTGAAGTAGTCGACTGCCACAAATATGTACTCGTGACCATTTGATGCTTAGGACTGATCTTGCCGATTGATGTCGAGTCCCCACATGGAGAAGGGCCAGGGGGTGGTCAGGTTTGTATAACTCTGAATGATGGGACATGGATTTGATTTGCATGCTCCTGACACTTGAAGCATTTTCTGACGTGCTGGCAACAGGTCTGTTCTCCATGGTGAGCCAATAGTAGCCGAGTCGTAGAATCTTCTTTGCATCATGTGCCCATTCATGTGTGGGCCACAGAATTCCTTCGTGTATTTCTTTCATGATCTTTGCAGCTTCTGTTTCATTCATCGACGCATCGAAGAAGGATGTGATTATAGGATCGCTTGTAGAGAACTTCGCCACTGATGGTGAATTGGCCGGCCAAACGTTGGATGGTTCGGCGATCTGTTGCTGTTGCTGATTCTGGATACTCCTGGGTTTCGAGATATTGCTTGATGTCGGCATACCAGGGTTGTCAGGGACAGCTTCGGCTTTCTTCTATTTGCAGGCAAAAAGCAGGTTCTTCTTGAATTTCGACTGTGAGCTCCCATTCTGAAGCTCCTTTTGGGATCTCGAGCATTGATGCGAGTCGTGGCGAGAGCATCTGCAAACTGGTTCTTGGCTCTGGGCATGTATGAGAAGGTGATTTCCTTGAATTCTTCAATCAGATTGTCAAGATACACATGATATGGTATCAACTTCTCGTCTTTGGTCTTCCATTCGCCATTGGTCTGATTGATGATAAGCTATGAGTCTCCAAACACTCGTAGCTTCTTGACGCCCAAGATTATGGCTTCCCTTAAGCCAGCGATGCATGCTTCATACTCTGCCATGTTGTTGGTGCACTCGAATGCTATGCGCCTTGAGATAGGAATAGGGACATCGTCTGGAGAGTAGAGGATTGCTCCAATGCCACTCCCTTTAGAATTTGCTGCGCCGTCGAAGAATAACGTCCATTCATCTTTTTTCTTCTTTTCTTCCTCTTCAATGAGCAAGAGATCTTCATCAGGGAAGAATGTCTTGAGCGGCTGATAGTCCAGGAGAGAGTGAGCCGAAAGATAATCGGCGAGGGCCTGTCCCTTGATTGCCTTTTGAGTGACATAGGTGATGTCGAACTCAGACAAGAGTAGCTGCCATTTAGCTATCCTTCCAGTGAGTGCCGTCTTCTCGAACAGGTACTTGAGCGGATCCATGTGAGCGAGGAGGAGAATAGGGAATGCAATCATGTATTGACGGAGTCGCTGAGTTGCCCAGACTAGGGCGAGGCAAGTCTTCTCGATCGGGGAATACCTGGTCTCGTAGTCGGTGAACTTTCGACTCAAATAGTATATTGCTTGTTCCTTCTTCCCGGTCTCGTCGTGTTGGCCGAGGACACAGCCGATGGCTTCTGCTGCTACCGAGATGTATAACAATAGTGGTCGTCCGGGAGCGGGCGGCACTAGGACTGGAGGATTCATGAGATATTTCTTGATGCGATCGAAGGCGACTTGGCAATCATCATTCCATTCTTTTGGAACGTTTTTTCAGAGGAGCTTGAATATGGGCTCACAGATAGGTGTGAGCTGTGCGATGAAGCGACTGATGTATTAAATTCTGCCGAGGAAGCCACGAATTTCTTTCTCTGTTCTAGGAGGGGGCATTTCGATGATTGCTCTGGTTTTGGTCTCGTCGACCCTGATACCATCCTCGCTCACCATAAAGCCGAGGAGCTTACCTCCCATTGCACCGAAGACACATTTCTGAGGGTTGAGGCGGAGCTTGTACTTTTCTAATCTATTGAATAACTTCTTCAGATCTTCAAAGTGTCCTTCAATTGTGCGAGATTTGACGATCATGTCGTCCACATATACTTCAAGTTCTTTGTTCATCATGTCGTGGAATAATGCTGTCATTGCTCGCTGATATGTTGCTCTTGCGTTCTTCAGACCGAACGGCATTACCCTGTAACAGAAGGTTCCCCAGGGAGTGATGAACGATGTCTTCTCACGATCTTCGACGGCCATCTTGATCTGATTGTAACCTGAGAACCCGTCCATGAATGAGAAGATCTTGTATCCAGCAGTGTTGTCGACCAGAGTGTCGATATGTGGCAAAGGGAAGTCATCTTTAGGACTGGCTTTATTGAGATCTCGGAATCGATGCACATTCGAACCTTGCCGTCCTTCTTTGGTACTGGCACGATGTTGGCGAACCATTCAGGGTAGTTGGAGACTACCAAGAATCCCGCGTTGTACTGCTTGATGACTTCATCTCGGACTTTCAGAGCCCACTCTGGCTTCATTCTTCGAAGTTTCTGCTTCACCGGCTTCATATCTGCCTTGGTTGGCAGATGGTGTACAACGAGCTCTTCATCGAGCCCCGGCATGTCTTCATATGAGAACGCGAAGTTGGACAATCTTGGAGCTAGGAACTCTATCATTTTCTGTTTCATCTCAGGTGGCAATGATTTTCCAATGCGTACTTCCCTAGGGATCTCAGGTGTCCCCAAGTTTACTATCTCGAAATCATCGGCTACAACATTGGCTTTAGATTCGAACTTTTTGAGGAGATCCTCTAGTTCGGGAGCTGGATCATCATCTTCCTCGTCCCGAGCTTCGTCCAGACCCATGAGTTCGAAGTCTAATTCGATGTCAAAATCATATGATTCGACTTCAAACTCATGCGACTCTTTAGACGAACTTGGCACACTATTGAATGCAGGGAAAGAAATGTTTTTGGTTTTTGAGATTTTTCTGAAATTGAAATGATAGATGTTTTTGGTTTTTGAAAGTTTTTTATTTTTTTGGGTTTTTGAATTTTACGGGACTTTGAACAAGCGGGCATTGCAGACCATGATTGAGCCCAACTTGTTCCAAAGTTCCGGTCGCTGCTTAAACAGGCGTTTTTTTTTTGAAGCCAGAGCCCTCAGATGGCTCTTTGGCTGATTCAAAAGTTAGGGGAACAGATGACCATTCAGGACCCCACACTTCCTCCCCTGAAGAGGTGGGGGTTGATGATTTGGGCGAAGAGTCACGATCTGGCCCAATGACCATGACTTCTTGCTGGTCAGGTTCGAGATCTGAGTCGTACTCAGTCCCTCCCGGATCACTTACCTCGCATTGTAGTTCGTCTGGTTCCACAGTGAGACACAAGTTTGGAACCTGGACATCAGACCAATCTAGGGCTGGCCACTTCCCTTTCTTGGTCCAATGGATGGGCTGCTTCTGCCCCTGGCTGATGATTGATGATGTTGACTTTGCAGAGATGGGCAAGTCGTGCCCCTTGCTGATTGATGTGGGCAGGTTGTGCCCCTGGTTGATTGATGCTGACGTGGGCAGGTTGTGCCCCTGGTTGGGAGCAGGTGTCAGGGTAACCTGGTCCTGAAGCTGCTGTGTTTGTCTTCCTTCTTCGTTTTCATCATTTCCTTCTTCTTCTGGAGGCTTAGATGGTTCGAGAATCTGATCCCATCGAATGGGGGGCCATGTGGCCCAAACTAGGCTCATCGGGAGGCCTTTGTGTAGTGCAGTCGGTTGATTCCCTCCTGGATCCTTGCAAGGTTCTCCTGGCTTGACGAATTGGATGGGTGAGCACCGAAATTTCTTCCTCTTTTGTCCATGAAGGTTGCCCTATATCCGAGTCCCCATTTGCGTTGGTTATATACTAGCGATACCTTTCTGGACTTGAAGTGATTCTTCATTCGGTATTTGAGACTCAGACGCTCGGCCGGTGAGAAGACACGGTCCACCCTTATCGGTTCTGGATTAGCGATAGAGTTCACAGTCTCGAATTCGAAACTGTGAAACGGGATGTCTTCTTCAGAGTACTGGATATCGATGACCGGGATGTCTGGTTCAGTGGCAGCAGCATTGGAAGGAATGATGAGCTCTTTCTCTGCATGGATAGAGATCACTTGATTTCCACAGATATACTTCACTCGTTGATGCAGGGTTGATGGCACAGCTCCAACCTTGTGCAGCCACGGTCGTCCGAGCAACATGTTGAAAGAGGCTGATATATCCAGGATTTGGAATGTGATGGTAGAAATTTCTGGACCTATCTGTACCTCTATGTCGACCTCCCCTTCCACTGATCGGCGGGTATTGTCGAATGCTCTGACGCATATGGTGCTGGGTCGAAATGAAGAAGGACTGATTCCTAATCGTTCCACAGTCTTCAGTGGGCAGACATTTAAGCTTGAGCCATTATCGATAAGGACCAGCGGAACACAGAGGTCTTTGTATCCTAAGGCTATGTTGAGGGATCGCCCATGATCGCGTCCTTCTGGTGGCAACTCATTATCGGTGAAGGTGATGGCGCGCGGAGCCAGTAGCTGTCCAATCATCAATGCAATCATCTCTGGTGCTGTATCGGAGGAGACATGAGCATCATTCAAGGTCTTGGCGAACATCTCTCGATGTATGCGAGATGTGCAGAGTAGCTCCCATACTGAGATTTGAGCAGGGATTGACTTGAGCTGAGTTGCCACATCGTATGCGGCTTCATTTTTGTTGCCGAGGCCTGAGAGAGCGCCTTTGGGATCTCCTCTGTTTTGATTATCTTTTCGGATGCAACGTCCGTTGGGATTCATATTCCCCACTTCCGCACATTCTGGATAGTGCCATGGAACCTCTTTGTAGTTTTCCTCACCCTTGCCTTCTAGGACCACTGGTTCTTGTGACGGTGCTGTTGTGGGTACCAGATCTTCCTCATATGGAGCTTTTACCTTGAGGACTACATTGTTGCCTGTGCTGAAGGGGTAATATCGAGGCTTGTCTTCATAGACCACATAAGGTCGTGGTCCTGGCTTGACTGTTCCTGGGGCAGGAGGCTCCCATGGAATGAATACTGGTCCTCTTGATATGGCAGGAGGTTTCTCTGTTCGTCCGAGCTGCCGTAGCGTGATTGATACGCCTCCGGGACTTGCCCCTTGCAATATGACAGGCTTGACTGGAAGAGCTCCTTCCAAGACAACGGGCTCTTGCTGCTGATGAGTGTAATCCTTCCATTGCGGATTGGATTGTTCTGGAGTTGCCCCTTGCAAGATGACAGGTTCGTATGTGGGCTCAATGTATGATTGTGCTCCTTCCAGGACGACTGGTTCCCATCTTGAATGGTTGTAAGGTGCCCCTTGAACAACTGGTATATCGTATGGAGGTGCTCCTTCAAGCACTACTGGCCCGGAGATTGAAGGAAGAAAGGGACTTGCCCTTTGCAAGACTGGAGGAGGATTTGTTGACTCATCGGTGTAGGCGTGAATGGATTGGATGGGGGAGAAGAAGCGATCGAGATGATCCCCTTCTTCTATACTATTGACTGCAGGGCCACGAGACGAACTGGGGTCCGTCGGATGTTGAGGCAGAGGATTCTGGAGGATGTTGGTGGAAGCTGCTGGAGAAGTTCCAGGGACCGAGATGACGATCTTGCGGTCATCAATCAGGTCTTGTATGGCATTCTTCAAAGTATAGCATCGATCAGTGGCGTGGCCACGTCCTTGATGGTAGGCACAGTACTCATTTTCTCGGTAGTTTGGAGGCAGAGGATGAGGCGGAGGCCTAGGTGTCATCAGAGTGAGTAACTGCTTTTGTACCAGCGTAGTCATGATTTGACTAAGTGGTTGACTGAGTGGAGTGAACTTCCTGAACTCCCTGTAATTCTGCCTGTTCTGGTATGAGTATTGGCCATTTCCCCTGAACTGCTGCTGTTGTCGAGGTGGTTGTGGCTGAGGATTTGGTTGTGGCTGATATCGCTGAGGCTGATGCTGGACTAGATTCTGCTGATACTGTTGACGTCCCTGTGGGGGAGCACGTTGATTTCCTTGAGCAGTGGTGTTGATGTTGTTTACCTCTGTTGGGCGGGGAGGAGAACCACTGCGGTTTCCATTCCCGTGCCCGATAGGTCTTCCTTCCACTCTGTTCCTCTTGACTGGAGTGGCTTGATGAGGCCATGGGGAAATCGTCCCGGCACGGATTCCTGCTTCGACTTGCTCTCCAGCACGGATTAGCTGCGAGAAGTTCGCATACGGATGCGAGATGAGATACCCGGATATGCCTGGGTATGTTGAATGAACAATCATGGAGATTTGTTCTTCATCGTCGATGGGTGTCCGCATTCTGGCTGCCATAGCTCGCCAACGTCCCACATAAGCTGATAGTGTTTCATCACTCCTTTGCCTGAGTGCTGCGAGGTCGGCTCTTCTGGGTGTCATGTTGAGATTATATGCGAATCTGTCGACAAAAGCCTGGGAGAGCTGTTCCCATGTTCTGATGCGGTGGCAGTCCAATGAAGTGTACCAATCGAGGGCATCGCCCTTCAGAGATTTTTGGAACAAACGAATAAGGGCCCCTTCATTTCCTGCGATTGCACTCAGCTCCCCGCAGAAAGCTTTGAGATGTGCCGTGGGACAACCGCTGCCATCGTATCTCTTGAATTTTGGTACCTCAAAGTTTTGAGGTACTTGAGCATCTGGGAAAGGACACAAGTCTCTGAACTTGGTCGAAGGTAAGTCGATTCCTTGCTGTCGCTGAAGCTGATTTTGCAAGATCTGGAACTGCTCCCGCAACTCGTCCAGTCCTGAATGATCTGTTCGAGCGACTGGTGCCCCCTGGAGTAAGGCACGTTCTTCTTCGGCATAGTGGTCGATGTCTTCGACCCTATGGGCTTGCTGAAAAGCAATCACGTGTTGCTGAAATTGGTTTGATGATTGAACTGGATTCTGATGAACTTGAGCTTGAAATGATGGTAACTGAATTGGAGACTGTACTGAAGGTTGAACTGGAACTTGCTGGAAATTGACTGGATTTTGCTGAATTGAAGATTGCTGAAAATTAACTGGATTTTGTTGAATTGAAGATTGCTGAAAATTAACTGGATTTTGCTGAATTGAAGATTGCTGGAAATTAACTGGAATCCTATCGGTGGGGATGTGCTGGAATTGAAAAGTGCTCCTGTTTGCAGGAGGCTGAGATGCTGGGAAGTGACCCCCTTGTTGGGTATTCGCCACTGTCCGCTGATTGATGTGGGCTTGACACTGACCCCCATTGTGGGCATTCGCCAGTGCTGTCCCTGTTGCTGGAAATTGAATTGAAATCCCATCGGCGGGGATGTGCTGGAATTGAAAAGGTGTCCCATCGGCGGGGATGTGCTGGAATTGAAAAGGTGTCCCATCAGCGGGGACATGCTGAGATCTACTGAGATTGTTGTTTGCAAGATTGACTGGAAGCTGACTGGAAGTCCCTGCGACTGGGATGCTCTGAGATGGTCCCGTCGTTGCAGGAAGGTATTGAGAAGGATGCCCCATAGCAAAGGGCTGAGGAGGCTGCTGTCGGTAGTCTTGGGCAGACTCCGATGGTTGTGCTTGATTTGAACTGGAGGCCGGGAGGACCCGGCATGGCTGCTGAGCTTGCTGGACTGGGCCAACCTGATTGTTGGCTGCTGCGGTGGCTTGTGCTTGCATGAATTGCAAGAGCATTTCTTGCATTGCTCTCACTCCTTGTGCCAATTCTTGTATGATTGGCGTATTATCAATGGGTTGTTGCGCTGGAGGTTGCGCTTCGGTCATTTCAAGAGCAGGGAAGTGATGAGTTTCTTCTTCGTGGTCGGACATGGCTTGCTGAGCCCGAGTGCGGATTATGCTGCGGAAGGGAAGCTATCTCCGAACACGTTGAGCCCGAGGAGGCGCAATGGTGAGGACTATACTCTACTCTTTTTGGGTTTTGGGATTTTCTATTTTTTTTGTGTTTGGGTTTGGGTAGAATGCTATGCAGATGAGATTGTATGAGGATTAATGACTTTCAAGTACGGGAAGGATTCTGTTTTCAAGTTGGATCACGACTAGTGGGACTAGCTAATCCCCAGTGGAGTCGCCATTCTGTGGACCCTCGCCGATTTCTCCGCGCTCCCACACGACGTCGTTCTCCCTTTCCTTTCGGAAGAAGAAGAAGAAGAAGAGGTGCGTGAGTGCGAAATCGCCGTTTGTGCCACTGGCTTGCCTCGTTCTCGAGGGCTTCGTTTGGTTGTCGTGTTAAGCTGGATATGTTTAAGTGAGTTTATATAAGACCAGAGTCGCCACTAGCCAGTTACTTCGAATCTACAGTCGGCTAGACACCGTAGAAACGTTAGAGAAGGGAATCCGAAGATTCCTTCCTCTAAAATGACTCCTATTGATCTGCGGTCAGAGATTCAAGGTAAGGGATCACGGTTACAGGGTGGGAAGAGGTTAAGCACCCCACACACTGCCCGTACCGAAGTACGGTCTCTACTTCACAGAATCGATCGAATACTTGAAAGTCTAGTTTAATCATCGTATATTTTCATGGATGACATGATGCATGAATGAGGGTCTGAACAGTAAGAGTTTCTGATGGGCAGGTTCCGACAACGGGCAAGCCCAGAGCGTACGCTCGAACTGACAGGTGCTTAATGTAAGACGTATGCAGTGTGTTTGAATAATCAAGGTGCTTTATGGTGAAGCATGAATGCAGGTCTGAACAGTAAGAGTTTCTGATGGGCAGGTTCCAACAACGGGCAAGCCCAGAGCATACGCTCGAACTGACAGGTGCTTAATTTAAGACATATGCAGTGTACTTGACGAATCAAGGTGCTTGCAGTGAAGCAGGGGGGTTGGAAGGAAAGTAAATGTTGCACTTATGCTAGATGCAAATGAGATGATGCTGGAAAAAGAGTAGCTGGATGGACGGAGGTGTCGCAAGGGTTGGCTTCGAGTGGTTGGATCAAGACTTGGATGGCTTGGGAGGCTTGGACCAGTGGTCATGCTGGGCTGGACCAGGGTTAGACTCTCCTCACTCGGGCTCTCCTTGGTGGAAAAATGGGCTAAAGGGTGGAGAGATGGACTCAAAGCTCTCGGGCTGAAATGGACTCGAATGGCTTATTGAAATGAGAAGGGGAGGGGGGTATTTATAGCAGCAGAGAGTGGCAGAAGTCGTAATTTTGTCCGGGCGGCCTGCCATGGGCCGCCCGTACGGCCGCTCCTCGGTTTCCAGCGAGTACGGCCGTTCCCTCGGGGCTGCTGTTGGACTCGCTGGTCGACTCAGTGAGTTGACTCAGCGGGTCGACTCGGTGGTTTGACTCGACGGGTTGACTCGACGGGTTGACTCAGCGGGTTAACTCAGCGGGTTGACTCAGCGGGTTGACTCAGTGAGTTTGACTTTTTTGAGATTTTTTGACTGGCCTTTTTTATGGGGGGTTTTTCAGGGTGGTTTTTAGGACTGGGTTGACTGGGTTCAGGCTTGAACTGGGCTATGGAATGGGGCTTACAAGGGTGAGTTTGGCTGAGTTTGGACTTGGGATTTGGGGGTATGGTCCTCCATTTAATCAGCTATCTCTACCAACAGTGTAGCCGAAGGTGGGGTGTCTACAGGATCATAGCCTAAAATGATCTCTCCAAGTGGATGGACGGTGTGGATACAACAAATACATCAAGGTGGGGCCCACAGAACTAGGTGACGTCACTTCAATAGCGAGTTTGACTACTGTCGTGTTTAGTACCTAAGCCGAGCTTCCCACTTGGGCTTCCTTATGTACAAGTGGGGCCCATAGTTTAGTGGTTTAGATGATTGATATGATTGCCCTCACCATAGAGGGCCCATGAGCCAAAATACACCAAGATTGGAAAATTACAACCATTGAATATTTAGCCTTTCCTCTTTTAGAGAAACTTGTACCATTGCTTTATTTTCAATTATGGTCGTCTATTTCCTTGCCACACCAATTGAACGGTTAGGATCACCAAGTGGGGCTGATGCTGATAGACTATCTAAAGTGAAGCACAAAATATTAAAAGTTTATATTGAACCGTTATTTTATGGACCTGTATTCAAAGTTAGGCAATGATCAAATGGCTAGGATATATTCAAGTGATGGCCTGTAAATTAGACGGCCCTTAGTGTAGGGGGCTGCCCGTCTCTATATAGCCCAAAATATGTGCATGTGGTCACAAATCGGGACCATTCATTCATTGTCCAACCTCTTGAATTGGCTACATCCCCAAAATGGCATTCAATACAGTAATCATAATTACCAAATTTATAGAAATTTTGATGAAGGCAATCGATGGGGTGGTTAGGATTATCGATTGGGGAGATTTTTTCGGTACAGCCAATCGAGGAAGCATCCTATCCACTGAATGGTCCAGATGGACAAGCACATGGACAGATTGTGACTGGTGAATTCTAACAGACTTCACCACTATCATTTGCATTACAAACCATCTGATCCCTATTGATATTAAGTTGCTCCATGGGCCCAAGTGGGCCCAACTGTGGTTAATGTAGACCGTTGGATAAAAAAGACATGATTCTGAATAGGCTGTAAATGGCCGGGTTTGGGGTAGGTTTAGCCAAAACCATACCCGCCCATTTACTAAATGGGTTTGGGTCCAAATTTTAAACCCAGACCCTTTTACTAAATGGGTGGGTCTGAGTCTGGGTCAGGTCCGAGTCAACCCATCAGACCCATTTATAAATGGGTCTGGGTCTGGTAGAGGGAGATCCACCTAGACCCGTTTATAAATGGCTCGGGTCTAATGGGTCTGGGTTTGGATCTAGCATGCAAGCATTTTTACAACGCTTAAAATCAGGTCTGGACGGGTCTGGGCTGGACAAGTCCCTTGAAACATAGACTAAACCCGCCCACTTACTAAATGGGTTCGAGTCGGGTCGGGTCAGGCCAAATATAAATAAACCAGACCCAGACCCGTTTACCAAATGGGTCTGTTCTTGGACCCAGACCTGTACCATTTAACAAATGGGTCGGGTTTGGGTCCAGTCTAAATGGGTTGGGTCTGGGTACCCCATCAGGTCCATTGACCCATTTACAACCCTAATTTTGAAACCTCCCCCATTTAATGATGGTAGGAATCTGAAATTAAGGCCCGAAAAAATGATTATTAGACTATTTCGCTCTGACCGACCATTTTACATGCTGTTAATCACTAAGGGGAATTGG
>PVNU02003622.1:0-50431 GCA_003013855.2 Liriodendron chinense | reverse complement strand
AGAAGAAATTCCAGCTCTGGACAATGGAGAACAACATCACATTGCAAGGACTAAAATGCGAGAGTCTTTGGCTTCTGTGGCCAAAATTGGCATTGCATGTTCTGTAGAATCTCCAAACGAGCGGATGCAAATGAGAGATGCTGCCGCAGCAATGCATGGAATCAGGGACTTATATCTTGGGGATGGGATTCATTGATATCAGCAAAATGGGGAACGGTTATTGGGCCAAGGTTCATCTTATCTTAGTTATTATTAACAAGATGTGGCTAGTCATGGAATGGAAGATACAATAGGTGTGGACTAAGAAGCTCATCCCGCTAAGGGTTAAGGGAAGTTTGTATGCATCCAGCGGCTGTTGGGCGGTGTTAAGTCAGTTCTTTTCTATGTTTTAGTCTTCGTTGTATGTGTTTGCTTTGTTTAGTGGTTGTGTAGTGGATGGGTTAGTACGTTTGGCATCCCTTCATAGATGTAAATGGTTTTCTTTCCACATGAATAAAATTACAAGCAGTGTGCTCCCACCTTTGGGAGAAAAGAAAAAGAAGAATAGAAGATAGTAGTGGAAAGTTGCACTATGAGTTTTATTAGTTTTTAACATTTCTATTCTTCATCTCTTTGAGATGCTTGGAAAAGGACCGTGTTGTGAGATATTATTTATGTAAGAAACGATTTTCCTAACAAAAATAGTTAATAAGGCACGAAAGAAATGAGTAGAAAATCCAAGTGGCTAATGATCTTGGTCGCATGATCCCATGCTAAAGATCGTATTGATCAATGGACGGTTAAAAATAAAATGATCCAGTTGTTCAGTTCGATCAAAGTGACTGTGGAGGTTCATTTGCAGTTAAAGGTGGGATAGATGGTCCAAATGATGTTGGGTGGAAATAGCATTCCATCCATCATGCATCAATAGGGCTCATCAGCATCAGTCTAGCCAACGGTCCACATAAAATGCCCACCTAATGAGTACCGGTCCTGGCGTGTGTTGTCTAGCATGTGTGACCACGTCATGAATGACTCTCCCACATTGTGATAAGCACCGTCAACGTGGTGGGCACCGCCTTGACTTGGCCATGGTCTGAAAATATCTGCCAACTACTCCGATCACTTCTTACCATTGATTGCGGACTATGATTTTTTTTTTTTTGAACTGTTTGATTCAATGATCATTGGAACAGTGCTGTGTGGGGCTCATTTGCTGATTAACACTAGAGGTGGGCAGCGATCCGGGCCGGCCAAGTTAGCCCTAGTTTGGTTTAGCTTGTTTTTGTGCCACCCTAGTTTGGGAATCAGCTTGGTTTGGGTTTCGAGCTGACTCATGTGGTCCGAGTTTGGCTTGCCCCAGAAAAAATTTGGTTTGCACCCGGATTGATTTGGTTGAAAATTTCAAACTAGGTCAGGCCGATTTCAAATAGGTGACAATTCTGTCTTTTTTTTTTTTTTTTTTTTTTTTCTTTCTTTCTTTTAAATAAAGAAGAACTTAAAAAGTTAGAAAAACAAAAAATATATATAAAATATCTTACTGCATGATGTTTAACATCTTCCAAAAAAGGAGTGCAACTTCAAAATAGACATGTAAGGACCTTTTTACAAACAAAGTAAACAAGCATAATTTTACACATGCAAGGAAATAGTGTGCATTCATATATATGTATTATGTATTATACAAGCAGTCCATCCACTTTTACATATCAGTTTAGGACATGATCCCAAATGGAATCATATCCAAAGATCAAGTGTGCTTACAATCCACGGGCCAAAATGAGCTGATTGAAATGAGCTAAATGAAACCAAGCTTCGAGTTGAGCTGAGGTACTACCCTACTTTAAGCTTGGTTTGCTTTTCCAAACGTGCTTGACTCAAAGGCTTGCTTTGGTTTAAAACTTCTATTCAAATCAATCCAAGTCAAGCTTGCCAAACCAACCCGGAACAAGCTGGCTTGGTTTGTGCCCAGCTCTAATTAACACTATAGGAGAGGATAGGGGAGGCTAGTTCCTCTTGTAGAATAAGCCTATTCCACAAGGGTTGCATGTGCCCTAAAATGGGATTCCTTTGTCCCTGGGTGGGGCCCATTGGCTGATCATGCCTCAAAATGCTCCGAATTGGAAGATTCTAGTGACCGATTATAGATGTGTTTAAGTCGAACATGGGCTCCACCATGATTTATATGTTATTTCCACACCGTCCATCCATTTTGAGAGATCATTTTAGGATATGGGACCAAAATTGAGGCAGATCCAAAGCTCAAGTGGACCCCACCACAGAAAGAAGGGGGAAATGACGCCCACCGTTGAAACCTTCTAGAGCCCAACATAATGTTTATAATTTGCAATCCAACTTTTCATAAGGTCACATAGAACTAGATGGAGGAAAAAAAAACAAATATCAGATTGATCCAAAACTTTTGTAAACCCCAAGAAGCTTTCACTGGTAGACGTTCAATCACCACTTCTTTTTGTGGTGTGTCCCACTTGAGCTTTGGATCTACTTCCTTTTGGGGTCCATGCCCTAAAATGATCTCTCCAAATGGATGAAAGGTGTGGATATAACACATACACCATGGTGGGGGCCCACAGAACTTGGTGACCTCAACACACCATGAGGTGCAATCATTATGGTGCATTACATAATACACATAAAAAAAAACCATGTGAGACATTAACTCTTACGGTGCTGATTATATATCCATTATGAATATATCCGTACTTTCAAGTCGGCAACTATAAATAAGTGGGCGTTTGGCAACTATACCTATTTATTAATAACAGGTAAGGTTTGAAAGGTAAGATAGTCAAGAATCAATTCCAGATCACTCACACACATTTTCCAAATCTACCTCTTCTTTGTATAACTCCTTAACATGAGCCACCTAAACTAATGGATAGGGTGGATGTCACACACGCATCTTAGTGGAGCTTTTTGTTGTAGAGGGATTTGTGTGAGGAGAAAATGTTGTTGAGTGTGGAGACAGCCACACATGTCAATGGTCGGGTGCCCGGATGGTCTGATGACCGGGTGCCCGATATTCAGACCGTTTGGGCCATGGGCTGCTGGACCGTTTTGTGAACGGCCGGGCACTCGACGGTCAAAGTGACCGGGCGCCCGATATTCAGCTTGGTTTTATCTTCAGTCCGCTGGACTGTTTTGAGAGTAGCCGAGCGCCCGGCGGTCAAAGTGACCGAGCACTTGAAATTGGTCTATTTCATGTTTTATTCACGCTAGACGTTTTTTGTATTGGCCGGGCGCCCGACCCAGTTACGACCGGGCGCCCGACCGACCGTGGACTCAAACCGCGGGTTTCCTATTTTGTGTTCTAATTGCGGGGTTTACTATATAAAGGGATGTAAACCGGGATTAGGGATAGGGATTAGGGCTAGCTTCTATACGTCCAAGGTGAGAAAAAGGTAAGAGGATTAGCAAAAGGGCCATCTCTGTACATGGGAGCATAGGAGAAGGTAAGTGTATTGCTTGTAACTTCGTTTTTCTTCATAGTGAAGTTTGCACCCGTGATTTTTTTACCCTTGTTGGGGTTTTTCCACGTAAATCTATGTCTTGTGAATCGTTGGTTTGTGTGATTCTTTTCTAATTATTATTTTCTTCCTGTTTATCGTTTGTGGGTGAGACCGGAGATTGGATCTCGGTTCACCGGCGTTGTTGGCGTGCTGTGTAACAAATGTGTGGGTACTCCCCTCACAAAATCAAAGGACTAAAATGGGTCCTTACTCAAGCCTCGGTGGTGGACTTATAAGAGTTTCAACACAAGGTCATAGGTTTGAGTACCCATTGTGGTGAAATCCTATTGTGGTGTGAGTGCATATGTGTGGGTGGGGTGTGAGTTAGTGTAAAAATATAAAAATATATAATAAAAAAAAAATCCAAGGACTAAAATACACTGATAAATTCAAATAAAATCTTATTTTCACTAATATTCCAATAACTAATTCCTTGGGCACTATCGTCCAGAGCTCCTCTTGCTATTTATGCAAATGGGAGAAGATGTTTTGGGCCACAATTATGAAGTAAATAAAAAGAAAATGTTTTTTTTTTTTTTTTTCCTAAAGGAAGTGCACTTCGTGCCTTTTTTTATTATACAATCCCCATTTTGATTTGTGAAAGTGGGCCCGTCGTTCAGCTGTCCAATTCCATCCCTTAGATCTCCTCAGTCGGACAATCCTAAGCCTTCCCTTCCTAGACTAGAAATAGATGTTCAGCGATAACATATGCAGCAACGGTCGAATTTCCAACTGCAAAGCGGCCAGACGTTTGACGTCTGTGATCTATCTGGAGAATTCTTGGGAATGGTCCATCCACGAAATGGACCCCACCAGTGTAACAATCTGGATGACTGAACCACGGCTTCAAATGCACGAACTAAAATCTTGAGGATCATCATCATCATTATCATCATCATCATCATCATCATATATATATATATATATATATATATATATATATATATATATATATATATATATATATATATATATATACACACGGGCACCAAGCATCCAATGCAACCAATTAAGTGGGCCAAGACGATTCATCATGAGCAACTTTGGCACGTCCACCATCATTTACCACTAACGATGCCAACAATTGTGGGTCCCAGTGCTTGACATTCAACCCCCCTCCACCGTCGAGTGAGTTCATTAATTAGCAGGCATATAGAGTTTGAAAACTCAAAAACCAGACCCGGGTTGATTTGATGTTCTACCAGGTCAGTTAACTCGAAGACTCAGCCAACTCAACTGGATAGTTAATAAATATAAATAAATAATTTTAGTAACAAATTTTTTTATTTAACATCATTTTTTAGTGTTGGTAAGGTTTGAAAGGTAAGATATTCAAGAATCGATTCCAGGTCACTCACACACATTTTCCAAATATATGTGGGGCACACCGTGATAGTCACACACATTTTTTTTAAAATTTTAGCTAAGATAATTTTCAAGTAAAGGCACATCGAACAGTGCAATTAGTACTAATTATTTTCACCGAGTTGCATTAGTTTTTCTTTTTCCTTGTCTTATGTTTGTAGTAGGACTTGTTAGATATACCTTGATAACTACTTCTTGCTTCAAAAGTTCAAAATTAATAGGTTAATTGTTTCCTATGCTTGTAGTGATTGTCACTTTTCTAGGTCAAAAACTAGTACTACTTTTATTTAATTGTTGGAACGAAACCTTGATATCTCAAAAATTCAAGATGTGTAAATGACAGAGTATGGAATGGGCGGAAAGGAGTCTACACATGGAGATGTCTACGGTTATGTTATCCTTCTTTTAGAGATGTTCACAGGAAAAATACCTACTGATGACATGTTTAAGGACGGTCTAAGCCTCCATCAATTTGTTAAGATGGCTTTACCTAATCGAGTTATGGAGATTGTAGACCCACGACTGCTCTTAGGAGATGTTCAAGTTCTGAACAATGGAGAACAACATAACATTGCAAGGACTAAAATGCGAGAGTCTTTGGCTTCTGTGGCCAAAATTGGCATTGCATGTTCTGTAGAATCTCCAAACGAGCAGATGCAAATGAGAGATGTTGCCGCAGAAATGCATGGAATCAGGGACTTATATCTTGGGGATGGGATTCACCCAGATCAGCAAAATAGGAACGATTGTTGGGCGATGGTACATCTTATCTTAGTCATTATTAACAAGCTGTGGCTAGTCATGGAATGGAAGATACAGTACGTGTGGATTAAGAAACTCATCCCGCTAAGAGTTAAGGGAAGTTTGTACGCATCCAGCGGCTGTTGGGTGGTGTTAAGTCAGTTCTTTTCTATGTTTTGGTCTTATCTGTGCTTTTCGGTATGTGTTTGATTTGTTCAGTGGTTGTGTAGTGGATGGGTTAGTCCATTTGGCATCCCTTCATAGATGTAAATGGTTTTTCTTTCCACATGAATAAAATTACAAGCAGTGTGCTCCCACCTTTGGGAGAAAAGAAAAAGAAGAAGAGAAGATAGTATTGGAAAGTTGCACTATGAGTTTTATTAGTTTTTAACATTTCTATTCTTCATCTCCTAGAGATGCTTGGAAAAGGACTGTATTGTAAGATATTATTTATGTAAGAAACGATTTTCCTATCAAAAATAGTTATGGCACGAAAGAAATGAGAAGAAAATCCAAGTGGCTAATGATCTTGGTCGCATGATCCCATGCTAAAGATCGTATTGATCAATAGACGGTTAAAAATAAAATGATCCAGTTGTTCAGTTCGATCAAAGTGATTGTGGAGGTTCATTTGCAGTTAAAGGTGGGATAGATGGTCCAAATGATGTTGGGTGGAAATAGCATTCCATCATCATGCATCAATAGGGTGTAAGTTTTCTATATAGTGGGCCTACTGATCAATGGTCCAGATTTGAATACAGATGCAGATTCATATGTGGACTGATCAGTGGACCCCACTATAGTTGTGATCTACAAAATTAAGAGGGGTTGCGCGTCTACACTGCCTGTGGCAATATTGTAGTTGAACATGGATTCTTGATAGCCAAATTCGTGTGGAGCAAGGGTGGCAGTGTTTTGGTGGGTTTCAAACACTGCCACACCCACTACAAACCCTATTTAAAGGGTGCTGGGTCCCCAATCCGGGATTACACTGAAAACAACCCCCATCTAAGGTTTTCTCTACAGCAATCCCAGGAGAGGAAGATCCAGATCTCTAATTCACAATGGCTCTCCAGACAGGTATGTCTTTATTCCAGTTATTCAATCTCCATATCTGATGCACAACAAGATCCTATATATTCCGCAATATAAGATTTCTTACAGTTGGTATCAGAGCCGTCTGTGCATCTGTTATGGTGGATCCCTTCAGATTATCAGATTCAGGAAAACCCTATGGGCTGGATCTGAATAATCCATTCATGGACATACTCTCCCAGAGCTAAGTCATCAATATCGAACATTAGGGTTTTGATCGGCCATGAATCTTTAAACCCTAACCATTGAGGGTTTCCGTCGCTGGAGCCCACAAACCAGACAGCCGAATTTCGGCAAAGCTCGAAACAGGGCTTCCGTAGACAGTGGCCATTGGACGAAAATTTAAAAGGAAAAGGGGTGCGATCATACGAGAGATCCGATGGCCGTCGATAATAACCGGAGATCAGAACAGAAGGCTTTCAAACAGGTCGTCGTCTCCATCTCCTGAACTGTGAACCGCCAAAGCCATAATGGCACCCATAGCCGTTGCAGCCTTACCGTCCGGCGAGACTGCTATGGCTGCAGCCGGCATTGAGAGCGGCTCATCACCGCACGGTGGACTCCATTCCTGTCGTCTTCCAGTGTCCATGCCGTTCACCGCTATGCGATGGAGCCGGCAGCTGAACCTTGCCATTCCAACGGGCAGTCACCGATTTGGGGAAGATGGCGAAGATCAAATCCATCATGTCTTCTTCTCCAGATCCAGCTTCCGTCAGAAATGGCAGTGGAGGTCGGCATAATGGCCGGTCTTCAGAGAGAGACCAGCGACAACCGTTTGGGGACCTCCGGCAACGGAGGAGGGTGCGGTGGCTGGCTTTCGAAGCTGGGATGGAGAAAACCCTTTTTTGGGATTAGGGTGAAAAACCCCTTTTGTGCGGAAGGCAGAAACGGGGGACACTTTTGTGTCTTCAGTGGGACCTTTTCGGCCTGCTTTGCTTTGAGTGTGGGCTTGTCCAACCATTCAGGTCACGTCCTAGGGCCCATTTACTCCCAGATGGTGAGGCCCATTTTTGGATATGTTTGGAGCCGGTTCGTACCATCTGCTGCACATAATGGGTACTAATCTAATGACAATCAGGATATGTGCATGGGCACTAATCTCACATTTAAGACGTCCATTGTGAGCACAATGAAGTACACGGTATGGATAGTTCATCAGGTGGACTGTTGGGTATGAGAATTTATCATTGTAAGGAACTTAACATCCAATTTGGGTGGCCACCTTCACAAGACCCTGGTGTTTGATCCAACCATCCAATTTAAATCACATTAATTAACCCATTCAGACCGTCCATCTAGTGAACATTGTGAATAAACCATAAATGCACATTGTTGACATACATTTCATATAGAATAAAGTTCATATTAGGCCCAGTTTTGGGCCCATTATCCATCTTAAGAGTTGACACGGTCCGTTGGAGTTGGGTATTGAGATCTAACCGTTAGTTTTACTTCATATATTTTTTCCTTTCTCAACGGTCAATGTCAAATGCTTACTGGGCTAAATTGAACTGTTTAGGATTGATCCGTTGAGGTTAGGATTAAATCGCAATCCTAAGTCTAAATTTTTTTTTGTGGGATTGGATCTGATTGTGTTAGCCACCATAGTGACCTCAATTACTGAAGATTTTCACAATTTTAGACTTATAATATTAAGTAAAGGATTACATACAGTTGTGTTTGTTTCCTATGCAGATATTGACGAAAACACAAACGTTCACCATTTTAGTAGGGATATGAACACATAATTGCAGTCCTAAGTAAAAAATTATGGAGTTGGATCTGGTAGTGTTAGCCACCACAGTGACCACTATCAGTGAAGATTTACACGAATTCAGACTTCTAATGTTGGGATTAAGTTAAATGATTGCATACAGTTACTTTCACGTCCAATACAGACAGTGACGAAAACACAAACGAACACCACTTTAGTAAGGACATGAACACATGCAAACGGTGACAAAAACACAGACGATCACCATTTAAGTTTTAAGTACAGGAGAACCATCTGCATGTTTTGACTACCACCCACAGGAGGAGTCATGATGATGTGGCTGATTCTCACCAAGATTGATTGTTAGGCCCACTTTCATCCTGGATAATTCAATTGAAGGCCCTCAATCAATTGAATATTTATTCGCCTGAAACTTCATCTATATAGTCTAATGTGAGTTTTATTTTACAGTTAACATTCCAAACGATTCTATTTCAGTACCCCTTTTGGAATACGGGAAAAGAAAACAGACTTTAGAATAGGGTAATTCTGTTCTTGTCTGTTTTGAAAGCAATCTAACTGATGTATCGGCAAATTCCTGGTGGATAGACTCTGGCACTTGTATTCACATATGCACTTCCATGCAAGATATGTTACAGAGCCTACCACAAACTGACACGGAGCAATCAGTGTACGTTGGCAATGGCATAAAGGTAAACGTTGTGGCAGTAGGACTTTGCAGACTTAGATTAACATCTGGCCATTACTTAGACCTAATAGACACTTTCTATGTACCTTCAATAAGACGAAATTTAATTTCAGTCTCTCGCTTAGTTAAAGGTGGGTACACTTTTAAATTTGAGAATGAAGGTTTTAGTATCTATTTGGTTTAAATGGAGTTGGCCATGGTACTTTAGTGAATGATCTATATCAGTTAAACTTACATGCCGCAAACATCTTGAACATGAACCTGCAGTTTAATAATGGATCAGGAATCAAAAGAAGAAAGAGAAATGAAATTTCCTCCATACTGTGGCACAGACGATTAGGCCATATCTCTCGCGAGAGAATGGAGAGGCTTGTGCGGGATGGAATACTTCAATCCTTAGACTTCTCCGATTTTAAAGCATGTACGGATTGCATTAAGGGAAAACAAACTAGAATGAGGAAAAAGGGTGCCACTAGGAGTGTAAGTCTACTAGAAGTGATACATACATATATTTGTGGTCCATTCCCTACAGCTTCATGGAGTGGACATAAATATTTTATTACTTTTATAGATGACTACTCTCGCTATGGATACCTGTACCTGATACATGAGAAATCGGATGTCCCGGATGCCTTCAAATTCTATAAGGCTGAAGTTGAGAACCAACTAGATAGAAAGATTAAGGTCATCAGATCTGACCGTGGTGGTGAGTACTATGGGAGATATGACGAATCAGACAGGAATCCAGGACCTTTTGCCAGGTACTTGCAGGAATGTGGCATTGTCGCTCAGTACACCATGCCTGGGACTCCAGAGCAAAACGGTGTGGCCGAAAGGCATAATCGAACCCTTATGCACATGGTGCGAAGCATGATAAGTAATACGACATTGCCATTATCCTTGTGGGGTGATGCCATTAAGACTGCAGTCCACATCCTCAATAGATTTCCTAGCAAATCTGTCCCGAAAACCCCTTTTGAGTTATGGAATGGGAGAAAGCCTTGTCTTACCTATTTTCATGTTTGGGGTTGTTGTGCAAAAGCTAGACCCTACAACCCGTACCAGAATAAACTTGACCCAAGAACTATAAGCTGTTTCTTTATAGGTTACCCTGAAAGGTCAAAAGGCTATAGATTCTACTGTCCTTCCCATTCTATAAAGATTATTGAGACTGGGAATGCTAGATTTCTTGAGGATACTGAAGACAGTGGGAACATGAACGTTAGAGAGATTGTATTTGAGGAGGAACGAATCATGATTCCCATGACAGTAATTCCTACAGATGAGGCATTAAGTCCTGCAGTTGCTGCAAATCGCCTTAATGAACCTCAAGTACAACCTACTAATGAAGGAAATTAAAATCCTGATCCGATTGAGCTATTAAGAAGATCCCAAAGGGAGAGGAGGCCTACAATCCCTGATGACTATGTCATCTATTTGCGGGAACGTGAGTTTGACATAGGGGTGGAAAAGGATCCTGAATCTTTCACACAAGCCAAACAAAGCATTAACTCTTCTCAGTGGTACAATGCCATGAAAGACGAGTTGAAATCCATGCAGGACAATGAAGTCTGGAACCTTGTTCAATTACCTGAAGGAATTAAGCCGGTTGGTTGTAAATGGGTATTTAAAACCAAACGGGACTCCAAGGGAAACATAGAAAGGTATAAAGCCAGACTTGTTGCTAAGGGTTTCAACCAACGAGAAGGCGTTGACTACAAAGAGACTTTCTCTCCAGTTTCAAAGAAAGACTAATTTAGAATAATAATGGCTCTTGTAGCTCATATGGATCTGGAATTACAACAAATGGACGTTAAGACTGCGTTTCTTAATGGGGATCTTGATGAGAACGTATACATGTTACAACCAGAGGGTTTTAAAGTTGAAAGCTCAAAGCAACTGGTATGTAAACTCAAGAAGTCCATATACGGTTTGTAACAGGCATCACGTTAGTGGTACCTAAAGTTTTATAAGGTAATTTCCTCATAAGGTTTTGTAAAAAACACAGCGGATGAGTGTATCTACATTAAAATCAGTGGGAGTAAGTTCATTATTTTGATTTTGTATGTCGATGACATATTGTTAGCCAGCAGTGATATTGGGATGCTTCGTGACACCAATAAGTTTTTGTCTCAAAAGTTTGAGATGAAGGATCTTGGTGACGCTTCCTTTGTCATAGGCATCGAGATTCATAGGGATAGATCTCGAGGACTACCTGGTTTGTCACAGAGAGCCTACATTGGTAGGATACTTGAGCGGTTCGGCATGCAGAATTGCTCTCCTGGTCAATCACCTATAGTTAAAGGTGACAAATTCAAAAATTTTCAGTGCCCTAAAAATGATTTGGAAAATGATCGCATGAAGGAAATTTCGTACGCGTCAGCAGTGGGGAGTATAATGTATGCTCAGGTCTGTACGCGTCCGGATATTGCCTTCGTGGTTGGAATGTTAGGCAGGTACCTTTCTAATCCAGGAATTCAGCACTGGACCGCTGTAAAGAAAGTATTGCGCTACCTGCAACGGACAAAAGACTTTGCACTCACCTACAGCAAAATCGATTGTTTGGATTTGGTCGGATATTCAGACGCAGATTATGCAGGCTGCGTCGACACAAGAAGGTCAACGTCTGGTTACATTTTTCTTATGAGTGGAGGAGTTGTGTCCTGGAAAAGCGTAAAGCAGTCTACCACAGCTTCATCCACTATGGAGGCAGAATTCATCGCATGTCATGAAACCACAAATCAGGCGGTGTGGCTACAGAGTTTTCTCACTGGTTTACGGGTCTTAGAGCATATCCCAAAACCTATGAGAATATTTTGTGACAGTTCGGCTGTGGTCAGTTTCTCGTATAACAACAAGCACTCATCAAGGTCGAGGCATATCGACGTAAAGTATCATGTTGTAAAGGACAGTGCGGGATCATCAGGTGTCTATTCAGCTTATCGGTATTAAAGAGATGATAGCCGATCCTCTCACTAAAGGGCTTCCTGTGGCGCCATTTCAGGAGCATGTAGTGTCTATGGGTGTAACGCCCCGAAATTTCGACTCTCGTGGACAACATAATGGGTCGAGCTTCCGAGTGTTAACTTATGTGTGTCAGGGTTACATTTCCACACACTCACCTGTAATTCCATACATTCATGGCATACATAGCATAATGACGGAAATTTAAGTTCTTATTTAAAGTTTTTCTACTCTACGTTATCAAGATAATGTCCTTAAACCATTCAAATTACATAATATTCTACTTTCTAGTCTCAATGAGAGGCTTATTACAAGTTACATGAAAATAAGTAGACTCTACAAAGATCATAAATATAATCCATCTTTAGGCCGCTTCGGTTTCATCGTCCGTCACTTGCTGCCACGAGCCTTCGAGCACCTCGTCGTAGTGTTCGATTCTCTTAATGGATCTTCACCTGGATTATTTGAGATGTGATTGGATAGCGTTAAACGCTATCATAGTGGGGAATATCCCTTTAAAACAATCATGATAACAATGGCACAGAGTAAACGCAAGCAGGATATTATCATTTAATCAAATCAAAACAATTCCATAAAAAATCTTGGTTAATGCAATGCATGACATGCATGCTCTGGCTAAGGCAGTACCCTAACCAAATGAGACGGGATCACTCCACTCTTCTCACCAGCCACTAGTCACCAGAGGTTCTAGCTAGGACGGGATCACTCCACTCTTCCCATGCACCAAAACCCAACTAGTGAAACGGGCCCATGCACACTTTCACTAGATAGCGAGAGAGAAACGGGCCCATGCACACTTTCACTAGATAGCGAGAGAGAAACGGGCCCATGCACACTTTCTCAAACGCCCGAGGGGCTGACCCACCAAGCCGGGTCCAGTGAATGCATGATTAGTTTCACCTTTAATTAAGTCGGTTTAGCATTCAGCCCATTAAATGATGTTCACGACTAATGATCACTCCTTACCCCAATCAATTTAAGAGTCCCCACATTCATCAATTCCATACTTCCATGGATCCATCACAGGTAACGAATCAATAAAGATCCATTGGCACGTAAACAATAATACGCACACGGTAGTGCCAAACTTAACATCTTGGCATATGAAATCAACAACACATACATGGTAATGCCAATACCAAATCCTCAATGTCAAGGCACATTTATTCAATAAGACACACGGTAATGCCGACTTTCTCAATAAGGCATATTCATCCAAAATCTCCACATGGTAATGCCAACGTAACAAGGCCTCGCATGGCTTCTTCTCTTACATCAACGGTTACATTAGTATGGGGTCAAGGAGTTTTCATTAACGTAACATCCATATGCAATATCTCATAGCAAAGAATACATCAATTATCATAAGCATGTGACAACGTAAATCGAGCATGGTTTCCATATGCGCATGTACATCATAACAATTCATTTTCCAACTACTTAGGCATAGTTCATATATCAAAATTCAATATACACAATAAGGAATATCATACAATTCATAATTACATGGAAAGATTTCAATAAGCACGATTTCAAGAAGTCACATAACAAAATCCTAATTTGTAAGCATAAATCAACATATAATTTAATATTATCGTGGATGGGCTTAAAGGAAATCCCCACCTCATGATAATGGATGGTTGGAGACACTACTAAGGCTGCGAAATCAAACTTAGATTCATACCTACATAGTTGAATGGGAAAAATATGAGATTGTGGTGTAGGTATGTATGATTTTCATTGCCACAACAAACTAGGGTTAGATCTACACCTAGGGTTAGGGTTTAGATTAGATCTAGGAAATAAAAATCATGGATGGATGGTCTTACCTCTTCAATGGTGGCTAAACTCGGAATCTCATTCGAGTCGACTTGGCTCGACTCAGTTTCTTCTCCTTTCTCTCTTGTCCTCTTCCTTCATTCCTCTTTCTTCTTCTTTTCTTTCTTTCTTCTTCTTTCCCTGGAAGGACTTCCCAGCAGCAACAGAAAAATGGTGGGCCCTCTTTCTTCCTCTCTCTCTCTCCCAAATAACTTTCACTTTCTCTCTCTCCTCCCACGATCTCTCTCTCTCTCTCTCTCTCTCTCACCCACGATCTCTCTCTCTCTCTGGCGTTGGGTTTCCTGGAGAGAGCAGACGCAGACGAATGGTAGGGTTTTGTAATGTAAAAGACTCGGGAGGTCGGCTGGTTGCTTGGTGCGGAAGGAATGGCTCGGGAGTTGGAGTTGGAAACGGATTGCAAAGAAGGTTTTACATGGCATGAGGACCGTTGAGATGCTAGGTGGGGTCCACACGAAGCTATGGGTGAAGTTTGGAGTGCCCATGCGAAGCGGTGGGCCCGATCTTGATAAGTCTTCATTTGAACGGTGGTTTGGATTGGATTGCACAAGCGACGAATGAGAATAAAACGTTGAATGACTAGGTTTGGATGGGGCGTTGTCACGATGGACGGAGTGGATTTGGCAATGGGATCCACTTTGATGGACGGTGTGGGGCGCACGGATGGACAGCGAACCACGCTGTTGCCGCTGGAGAAGAAGGCGTGAAGGAGGAGGAATCTTTCTTCCTTAGATAACGTGCATCGCACGTACACACACTGTCCTCTACTACCCTCATGAGTGGGGTACACTATGGTGGATCTGGACCATTTGCTCCGTCCAATAAGTGGGCAACACAAAAATAACCGCTAACGAGAAAAATGAGGCAGATTCAAGTTAAGGTGGGCCACTTATGATTAAATTTCTGATTAGGGCATTTGCACAATGATCGGGGGTCTGATTTTCGACGTGTACGGTTAATTTGTTTTAAATAGGCCATACACTAAGTTTAGGGTCAAAAATGATTGTGGGAAACGGGTTATTTAAATGGTGGGGTTTTAGTAGTGGCATAAAAAATATGAAAAAATACGGGAAAAATACAGGAAAATACGGGAAAATACAGGAAAATACGGGGTGTTACACTCCACCCCCCTTAAAAACAAACTTCGTCCTCGAAGTTTCCTAGGCGTTGGTAATGGTCAATCCCCATCCTTTTCCTTGTGTTTCTAGCTACCCTGATCTTATTCTGGGTTAGTTGTGGTCACTCCACCCCCCTTAAAAACAAGGCTCTACCATAGAAGTTGATTTCTAAATCTCTGGTCTAGCATGCTTCCACTGCGCACTCTGATTCCTAGATGGTTCTCTATACATCGATAGGTCCTTTAAACTAGTTGGTCATCTAACTCTTGATATGTCTCGAGTTTAGGAGTGCTACTTAAAACTGAAGGTCTAGGAGGTTGATTAGGTTAGATGTTTATCAGAGATATCTGGTCCCTAGCGGAACGGTTGATCGGGAGTTTAGAGGATAGATCTGAGTTGGATTACGTCGGCAAGATCAAATGGTCAATTAGAAGGGTAGACAACAGGCGTGTAACTAAGCGGATGAGATATCGTTAATGGTCATTGAAAGACTAAAGGTGTGATGGGAAGGTGAGACTAGGGGTACCGTAGTTTAACTCATGTTAGGATCTAAACGGTTTAGTATCCACGTTCTACGGTTGTTTATACGTCTATTTCACTCTAGTCATCATACAAGAAACACACATACATACATTTAGGAGAATGCACAATTATCCCCAAGCTAAGCCATAAATACATTTCATGTAGTGATGGCATCACGGGCGAACGGTTCAAGTAGATTGGAATCTAATACTTAGATCTTCTACTCACAGTTGAGCATTGAGTTCTTTAGTATCTATTCGAAATTCCGAGTGTCGACCCTCGGGATTTGAACTTAGATTCAATCGTTTACACAACATATCAGGTACAGTTCCGTTCTTCCGTGTGGCCGTTTAGCTTGACATCATGAGTACCTTCATGTATTCTCCCAAATGGCATAAAGTAATCAATAAGTTCATGCAAAATAAAACCCATCATTACAACAAATCAGAACATTACAAGGTCCTATTTACTTTCGTTGTCATACATGGTCAAAGATCTACGTGGGGTTCGTCAAGTGGCGTTCTATGGTTGTGATAACTTACCTAAGGTACCGAGTTGGACAAAAAATACGTAGGAACGTAAAATCAAATGTTGAGGAACACTCCTAAGGGTGTAGGCTTACTAAAATTAATCCTAATCAAAGGGGTTCCAGGGTTTAAGGTTAAGGGAACTACGGAGGCACCAAATCTGGAATGCAGGACCTACAAGTATTCTTAGAATTATTACTCTCAAATCGGATATTAGTTTCACCTGAAATTTGGCAAGTAGGTTATCGGTTAGGTGGGGAACAACCGTAATTTTTCTCAAGTTAAGATTCCTACGATAACATATGTTTATACCCTAATCTATTCCGAAAAATGCGGCAGGTCAGCAAGAGTTTATGCAGGATTTTCTCTACTGGCGGAATTTTCCTGATTTATCCATCCATTGGATTGATCTAAAATTTTATGAGGATGCTGGGAAATGAGGCAGGAGTCTCTAGAAAAAATTTACGAAAATTTTCTAAGTCTGAAAGTACTATTTCTAATAGTGGTACTACTGCTGGTTCGAAAAATCTAGCCTAACTTTGATAATTCTAAATAAAATAGCTAATGATATAATTCGAGGGGAATAAATCACACAAGTCAGCGGATTGTTGAAATAAATATGGGGAATGAATAAGAGCCCCAATTTACAGACAAAAGTGGGAATGCACTTCCCAAAAATCCTAAAATTTTCAGATTTCTACGTTTATCGGCTACCCTACAATATCAAGGGGCCTAAGTATGGGTCTCTACATTCATAACATCACATACAATCATTTATGGTCATTCCTAAGTTAATTTATTACTAGTTTCAGGGGCCAAAGTCCTAGGGTGAATTCATTATGCAGTGGGTTGGGCTTCACACCCAGAGGTCCCGTTTATGCTCTGATACCAATTTGTAACGCCCCGAAATTTTGACTCTCGTGGACAACACAATGGGTCGAGCTTCCGAGTGTTAACTTATGTGTGTCAGGGTTACATTTCCACACACTCACCTGTAATTCCATACATTCATGGCATACATAGCATAATGACGGAAATTTAAGTTCTTATTTAAAGTTTTTCTACTCTACGTTATTAAGATAATGTCCTTAAACCATCCAAATTACATAATATTCTACTTTCTAGTCTCAATGAGAGGCTTATTACAAGTTACATGAAAATAAGTAGACTCTACAAAGATCATAAATATAATCCATCTTTAGGCCGCTTCGGTTTCATCGTCCGTCACTTGCTGCCACGAGCCTTCGAGCACCTCGTCGTAGTGTTCGATTCTCTTAATGGATCTTCACCTGGATTATCTGAGATGTGGTTGGATAGCGTTAAACGCTATCATAGTGGGGAATATCCCTTTAAAACAATCATGATAACAATGGCACAGAGTAAACGCAAGCAGGATATTATCATTTAATCAAATCAAAACAATTCCATAAAAAATCTTGGTTAATGCAATGCATGACATGCATGCTCTGGCTAAGGCGGTACCGTAACCAAATGAGACGGGATCACTCCACTCTTCTCACCAGCCACTAGTCACCAGAGGTTCTAGCTAGGACGGGATCACTCCACTCTTCCCATGCACCAAAACCCAACTAGTGAAACGGGCCCATGCACACTTTCACTAGATAGCGAGAGAGAAACGGGCCCATGCACACTTTCTCAAACGCCCGAGGGGCTGACCCACCAAGCCGGGTCCAGTGAATGCATGATTAGTTTCACCTTTAATTAAGTCGGTTTAGCATTCAGCCCATTAAATGATGTTCACGACTAATGATCACTCCTTACCCCAATCAATTTAAGAGTCCCCACATTCATCAATTCCATACTTCCATGGATCCATCACAGGTAACGAATCAATAAAGATCCATTGGCACGTAAACAATAATACGCACACGGTAGTGCCAAACTTAACATCTTGGCATATGAAATCAACAACACATACATGGTAATGCCAATACCAAATCCTCAATGTCAAGGCACATTTATTCAATAAGACACACGGTAATGCCGACTTTCTCAATAAGGCATATTCATCCAAAATCTCCACATGGTAATGCCAACGTAACAAGGCTTCGCATGGCTTCTTCTCTTACATCAACGGTTACATCAGTATGGGGTCAAGGAGTTTTCATTAACGTAACATCCATATGCAATATCTCATAGAAAACAATACATCAATTATCATAAGCATGTGACAACGTAAATCGAGCATGGTTTCCATATGCGCATGTACATCATAACAATTCCTTTTCCAACTACTTAGGCATAGTTCATATATCAAAATTCAATATACACAATAAGGAATATCATACAATTCATAATTACATGGAAAGATTTCAATAAGCACGATTTCAAGAAGTCACATAACAAAATCCTAATTTATAAGCATAAATCAACATATAATTTAATATTATCGTGGATGGGCTTAAAGGAAATCCCCACCTCATGATAGTGGATGGTTGGAGACGCTACTAAGGCTGCGAAATCAAACTTAGATTTATACCTACATAGTTGAATGGGAAAAATATGAGATTGGGGTGTAGGTATGTATGATTTTCATTGCCACAACAAACTAGGGTTAGATCTACACCTAGGGTTAGGGTTTAGATTAGATCTAGGAAATAAAAATCATGGATGGATGGTCTTACCTCTTCAATGGTGGCTAAACTCGGAATCTCATTCGAGTCGACTTGGCTCGACTCAGTTTCTTCTCCTTTCTCTCTTGTCCTCTTCCTTCATTCCTCTTTCTTCTTCTTTCCCTGGAAGGACTTCCCAGCAGCAACAGAAAAATGGTGGGCCCTCTTTCTTCCTCTCTCTCTCTCCCAAATAACTTTCACTTTCTCTCTCTCCTCCCACGATCTCTCTCTCTCTCTCTCTCTCTCTCTCTCTCTCACCCACGATCTCTCTCTCTCTCTGGCGTTGGGTTTCCTGGAGAGAGTAGGCGCAGACGAATGGTAGGGTTTTGTAATGTAAAAGACTCGGGAGGTCGGCTGGTTGCTTGGTGCGGAAGGAATGGCTCGGGAGTTGGAGTTGGAAACGGATTGCAAAGAAGGTTTTACATGGCATGAGGACCGTTGAGATGCTAGGTGGGGTCCACACGAAGCTATGGGTGAAGTTTGGAGTGCCCATGCGAAGCGGTGGGCCTGATCTTGATAAGTCTTCATTTGAACGGTGGTTTGGATTGGATTGCACAAGCGACGAATGAGAATAAAACGTTGAATGACTAGGTTTGGATAGGGCGTTGTCACGATGGACGGAGTGGATTTGGCAATGGGGTCCACTTTGATGGACGGTGTGGGGCGCACGGATGGACAGCGAACCACGCTGTTGCCGCTGGAGAAGAAGACGTGAAGGAGGAGGAATCTTTCTTCCTTAGATAACGTGCATCGCACGTACACACACTGTCCTCTACTACCCTCATGAGTGGGGTACACTATGGTGGATCTGGACCATTTGCTCCGTCCAATAAGTGGGCAACACAAAAATAACCGCTGACGAGAAAAATGAGGCAGATTCAAGTTAAGGTGGGCCACTTATGATTAAATTTCTGATTAGGGCATTTGCACAATGATCGGGGGTCTGATTTTCGACGTGTACGGTTAATTTGTTTTAAATAGGCCATACACTAAGTTTAGGGTCAAAAATGATTGTGGGAAACGGGTTATTTAAATGGTGGGGTTTTAGTAGTGGCATAAAAAATATGAAAAAATACGGAAAAAATACAGGAAAAGAAGGGAAAATACAGGAAAATACGGGGTGTTACAATGGGAGTCATTGACCTCACAGATACATTTAGTTAGTGGGTGTTTTAAATTCAGTTTACATCTATTTTGTTCAGACACTCGTAGAGATCTCATTTACTTTGATGATTCCATCTTTTGGTTTATACTATTTCTCTCATTTGGTGTGCACAATAAATTTTGAGAATAATAGAATTTCAGTATTGTCTCATTGGAGACATCTTAAGAAAACTCTTAGGACCTCTCGAAGGTAGGCACTTTCAATCACACTTAAGTGTAACCTTCATACCACACGACCATGTTCACAATCTATGTCATTAAGATTGATGGTACTAGTGACCGTGATTCGTCTCACTTCGCCTCAATTAATGTTGTGTAGACTACCACGATCCAGTATTAGTAGTCTTGATGGACTAGATTGGAAAAGACGTTGTCCACAGAATTTGACATATTGGTTGACTACTTAAGTATAATTAAAATCCGTGACATTGAACAGTATGGCCCAAGTGGGAGAATGTAAGTTTTCTATATAGTGGGCCGACTGATCAATGGTCCAGATTTGAATACAGATGCAGATTCATGTGTGGACTGATCAGTGGACCTCACTACAGTCGTGATCTACAGAATTAAGAGGGGTTGCGCGTCTACACTGCTTGTGGCAGTATTGTAGTTGAACATGGATTCCTGATAGCCAAATTCGTGTGGAGCAAGGGTGGCAGTGTTTTGGTGGGTTTCAAACACTGCCACACCCACTACAAACCCTATTTAAAGGGTGCTGAGTCCCCAATCCGGGATTACACTGAAAACAACCCCCATCTAAGGTTTTCTCTACAGCAATCCCAGGAGAGGAAGATCCAAATCTCTAATTCACAATGGCACACCAGACAGGTATGTCTTTATTCTAGTTATTCGATCTCCATATCTGATGCATAGCAAGATCCTATATATTCCGCAATATAAGATTTCTTACATAGGGCTCATCAGCATCAGTCTAGCCAACGGTCCACATTAAATGCCCACCTAATAAGTACAGGTCCTGGCGTGTGTTGTCTAGCATGTGTGACCACGTAATGAATGACTCTCCCACATTGTGATAAGCACCGTCAACGTGGTGGGCACCACCTTGACTTGGCAATGGTCTGAAAATATGTGCCAACTACTCCGATCACTTCTTACCATTGAATGTGGACTACGATTTTTTTTTTCCAACTGTTTGATTCAATGATCATTGGAGCATTGCTGTGTGGGGCCCATTTGCTGATTAACACTAGAGGTGGGTAGCAATCCGGCTGGGCCAAGTTAGCCCTTATTTGGTTTAGCTTGTTTTTGTGCCACCCTAGTTTGGGAATCAGCTTGGTTTGGGTTTCGATTTGACCCATGCGCTTGAGTTTGGTTTGCTCTAGAAAAAAATTGGTTTGCACCACGATTGGTTTGGTTGAAAATTTCATGTAGTCCATCCATTTTTACATATCATTTTACGACAAGATCCTAAAATGGATTCATGAAATGGAATCATATCCAAAGATCAAGTGTGCTTACAATCTACGAGCTAAATCAAGCAGAATGAAATGAGCTAAATGAAACCGGGCTTCACGCTGAGCTGAGGTACTAACTACCTTAGTTTGAGTTTGTTTTGCTTTTCAAACGAGCTTGACTCCAAGGCTTGGTTTGGTTTAAACGTCTATTCAAATCAATCCAAGTCGAGCTTTTCAAACCAATCCGAGCCAAGCTTTCAAGCTGGCTTGGTTTGTGCCCAGCTCTAATTAACACTACAGGAGAGGATAGGGGAGGCCAGTTCCTCTACAATTCAGGGTTTCACGTGCCCTAAAATGGGATTCCTTTGTCCCCGAGTGGGGCCCATTGGCTGATCATGCCTCAAAATGCTCCCCGATTGGAAGATTCTAGTGATCGATTATAGATGTGTTTAAGTCGAACATGGGCACCACCTTGATTTATATGTTATTTCCACACCGTCCATCCATTTTGAGAGATCATTTTAGGATATGGGACCAAAATCGAGGCAGCTCCAAAGCTCAAGTGGACCCCACCACAGAAAGCAGGGGGAATTGACGCCCACTGTTGAAACCTTCTTAGAGCCCAACATAAGGTTTATAATTTGCAATCCAACTGTTCATAAGGTCAGACAGACATAGATGGAGGGAAAAAAACAAATATCAGATTGATCCAAAACTTTTGTAACTCCCAAGAAGTTTTCAATTGTAGACGTTCAATCCCCACTTCTTTTTGTGGTGTGTCTCACGACTCTCACTTGAGCTTTGGATCTGCTTCCTTTTGGGGTCCATGCCCTAAAATGATCTTTCCAAATGGATGGAAGGTGTGGATATGACACATATACCTTGGTGGGGCCTACAAAACTTGGTGACATCAACACCCCATGAGGTGCAATCATCATGATGCATTACAGAATACACATAAAAAACCACGTGAGACATTAACTCTTACGGCGTTTATTATATCCATTATGAATATATTTGTACTTTCAAGTCAGTAACTATAAATAAGTGGGCGTTTGGCAAGTAGAAAAGAAAAAAGAAAAAAACTCTTATTATGAAAATATACCGTTTGGTAAAGCTTTCATTTTAGTGCTTATTTTCTTAGAAACTAGCAAAAATGCCCTTAAATAATAAGTGATGGGGAGGTCACTTTTTTTATAAGAGCTTTAATTAGCTTAGGCGGGTAGACATTTTTTATTAATATTTGGACAAGTTTACCCTTAAACTTTTTGAGTAATTCCCATCTTGCCCTCTTCTCTTCTTTTAGAATATCTCTAAGGTGGGCTCACATGATGAACAACCCATATTGAAGGAGGGTTTCCACATTAAGGTGGACCCACATGATGCATGCCCACATAAAAGGTGGACCCCACATGATGAACACCCACATCAAAGGTGAGACCTACATGATGGATGGGGAACATTGAAGGTGGGATCACATGATGGAAGGTTGACATCAAAGGTAGGCCCACATGATGAACAACCCATATTTAAGGTTAGGCCCCACATGATTGACAATGAACACCAAAGGTGGGTCACAAATGATGGATGACCCACATTAAAATGTGGCCCTGCATGATGGATGGACTATCCACATCAAGTGGGCCTCATATGATGGACGGTTCATATATAGCAAAGGTGGGACCCACATGATGGATGGTGGACATTGAATGTGGGACCACATGATGGAAGATTGACATTAAATGTGGGACCACATGATGAATGACCCATATTGAAGGTTTGGCCCCATATGATGGATGATCCATAACAAAGGTGGGACCTACATGATGGATGGTGGACATCAAAGGTGGGTCCCACATGATGAACTATCCACATCAAGTGGGCCTCACATGATAGATGGTCTACAATAAAGGTGGGACCCACATGATGGATGGTCCACAACAAAGGTAAGATACAAGTGATGAATGATGGATATTGAATGTGGGACCACATGATGGAAGGTTGACATTAAAGGTGGGCCTACATGATGAATGACCCGTATTGAAGGTTGGACCCCACATGATGGACAGTCCACAGCCAAGGTGGGACCTACATGATGAATGTGGACATCAAATGGGTCCCACATGATGGACTACCTACTTGATGTGGGCCCCACATGATAGTGGTCCACAATAAAGGTAGGAACCACATGATGGATGGTGGACATCAAAGATAGGCCCCTCATAATGAATGACTCATATTGAAGTGGGGCCCCACATCAAGGTGGGCCCACATAATGAAAGGTTCACATCAAAGGTAGGCCCCACATGATAGATGTCCCACATCAAAGTATGGCCCAACATGACGGAACATGCACATCAAGTAGGTTCCATTTAAATGGCAGTCCACATCAAAGGCGGGATCCATATGATGGATGATAGTCATTGAAGGTGGGCGCACATGATGGTTAGTTGATATCAAAGATGGGCTCACATGATGAACAACCCATAATGAAGGTGGGGCCCCACACAAAGAATGGTCCACATCAAAGTGGGCCCACATAATGGACATAGTGGGATTCACATGATGGATGGCCCACATACAAGTGCGGCCCCTCATAATGGACAGTTGACATCAAGTGGGCCCCATGTCACGCCCCATTCGCCGTAACCCGAATTCAGAGGCGGCAGCCTCCATAGTACCCCGATCTCGGATCCTAACCCCACACGCCAGGTTCCGATTCTAGGATATCACAAGGAGGATTTTAGGATCTGAATTTTTTTTTGAAACATGAGCATCACCATATGAGTACCATCAAAGACAAACATAATATTTCCACTAAGCCATTTCGTTTACATACAGTACTGAAAAGGAAATGCACAATGTGTAAATATAAAAATTGTGCACAATCCGGCACCTCCTGCTACTGCACTCCCAACTCCAACGTTGCTGATACACTCTGGTATAACTTGCAGCGCAACAAACGCCCATAAGCTTCCAACGAAGCTTTGTGAGTGCGTGTGTGCGTGTACAATACGTATGACAAGCATGATAAATATCAGAGTAAGCAGTAAAGCATAATGAGAAATCTAAACCAAAACTTAGCCTAATTAGGCTACACGATCATGTGATATAAATAACCAACCTACCACGACTATACAAGCATGTAATACAGATAACTAGCCTACCATGACTATGCAAGCATGCAATACAGGAACCAGCCTACCAAGGCCATATACTCATACTATGCGATGGCCTACAGGGCCTAATGTCACATACAATGATCCAATGCATGTATGCAAATCACCACCTCTCAGTACAGTGGTCCAGATATGAACAGTCATGTCGCGATCGCCTAAGCAATGCAGGACTCGGAACTGGTAACTCGCCCAGTGTGGTAGCTCGCCCAGGCTTACGGCCTCGCCAACAACACACCCGCCCATGTCAGGACCGTCTAATACCATACAAAACATCAGTCATATCGCTGATACGAATACCATCTCTGAAACAAAATATCACTGAGGTCTCACATACCTCACTACTCATTAGTAGAATGCCAAAGCCTATCTGGTACAATAGCGGACCTACTCACAGCTGGTCAAACTCAACCCAATTTGCCAACACTCTTTCGGCAGGTTAGGTCAGACCTCCTTCCAAACTGACCACGTGCAGTGGAAAACACCGCCGTCTGATATTCGGCATACTGGTGTATGATTAAACCACCCGGTCCTTGAATGGAGCACCCACCTTGGTACCAACGGGACTAGGGACTTCCACCCAGGGACATCTTTAGCATCCAGTTTAAAGATCACATATTTTTGATGTTCTGCAAACCACGATGGAGTTGTGGTTGCAACGTAATAACCATACTATGTGCGGCACAAGCAGACGATGCGAAATGCAATCATGCATACAAACGCGGGATGACGTGCCCGTGCAAGTCTCCAAAGAGCACCATAAAACTATAGGGTCTCAAAGACAATGTCACCGTCAACTGGCAATGAACTGCATGACAATTGCGACCGCTATGGCCGGTTGATACAAGACAATCAGATGAGCCAAGCATTCATGATGCATGAGTCAAGTATACAGTATGAGTGCCAACAAGTAGTCAATCTACCGCGATGGCAATAACGCAATCTAGTCCAACCTATTTGAGATATGATTAAGATGAGGGGACACATGAATGATCGAGTCATAGTGCCAGATGTCGCTAGCCAGGGAATCTCACATCAAGGGCTACAAGGTATACTAAGTTATTCCTACCATACAGTGTAAGCCAGCATGATAAACTCCTATCCTCGAATAGTCCCATATCTATTGGAGAGGTTTGTGATAGAGAGCACGTGAATTACATTTACGTGAATACATCTCGAATGCTTTATGAATGCGTTTATACCCTAGTGGTCCCCAACTAACAATGGTGATTCAGGATGCATACTCATTACACATGCATGGTGGTCGTCGAAGCATATAGTATATAGATCGCATAGGAGTATTCCAAACAATATTACGTGTGGCAACAGACATACTAAAAACAACATAAAAAGATAATTCACTTATAATACAAAGCTAATATAAAGAAGTAGGATCATAGATGGACGGTATACAACAACACAGAGGGAACAACAATCGGACGATGTGGATCAAGCCTAAAAACTAGGATGACCCAGAAGGAAAGGGAATAATTAGATGCACAGCTGACACATTGAAGGTGTAAACCCTACTCGGGTGACAAGAATAAAATACACAAAATCATGTTGGGCCCAATGATCTGATAGTACAAACGAGATACTTATCAACGGGTGGTCCATAGAAGGACGGCACGGATATGAGCCACATACCGTAAGATAGGCTGCAACATAGACGAACAACATGACAGAGACAAATGATATGGTAATCTTGAGATAGCTAGATAAACAACACGATGAGGTTCACAAAACGACGGTGGATCTAACCCATACATTAAGATAGGCTCCAGACAATGGATGGCCTAGGTGATATACCAACACTAAGGATGGACCTCACACTCGTCCCAAAAGGTAAATGGACGATGTGGATGAGATACACAGGACACTGTGGTCCTAATAGCTGGGTACAAGGGTAGGAGGGGTGAGTCATATGGGTATATAACAAGCTGAATTACCAGGATCAGTCAACATGGTGAGTCAATAAGGCAGGTTGACAAGGCGGGTCAACATGGTGAGTTAACAAGGTGAATTGACAAGACGGTTCAACAGGGTGAGTTAACAAGGTGAACCTTATTACTTGGGACCAGGCATACTTAAGGATTTTCATGTGTTCAGATCTATGTAATGTTTCAATTAGGGGTTAGTTGGACAAACAAATGTCAAGGTGGGTCCATAGAATGAACGACATGGATACATAAATACATACACTAAGGTGGTCCTAAGGCCATCCTGTACATAACCTGGTGGGGTCCATTCATTTGGAGGGTTTTCATCAAGCCCAACGATAAGTCTGTCTGACTTGGGACATCTGGATAAAATATATACACTAAGGTGAGCCCTGCCTATAGGTTAGATAACAAATAAACATTATCGTAGGATCTAGGAAGTTTCAGTGGTAGGCATTCAATCACCACCATTTCCTACGTGTGGCCCACCCAAAACTAGGCCCACAGCCCTGCCAAGAAGAACGACAAGGTATACCCAGCATCCATCAAGGTGGGACCCAAAGTTGGGCCCCATCACCTTTGGTTGGATAGATAAATAAACATTACAATGGCCCCAAGGAAGGTTTCAAAGGTGGGCATCAATGACCACTGTTTCCTACAATGTCATCCACCAGAGCTTTGGATTGCCTCATCTTTTCTTGGAGGGCCCACGGACTAAAATAATATGGAAAAACAGATGGGCGGCATAGATAAAACAGATACTCCACGGTCGGACCCATGGGGTGGGCCACATTCTGGGTTAGCGTGCCTAAGCACTTTGCCTCCTGTGGTGCCGAGTTGGGGTCCAGGAAGTTTTGAATCAAGTGGGTATTTATGTTTTCCCCTTCATCCAAATAGGTCTGGATGGCAAACAAACATCAAGGTGTGCCTTAAGAAGGCTTCAATGGTAGCTGTTCAATCTCCACTCACTACCAGAAAAATGACCTTTCCCGACGGCCGAAAACCGTCGGCAAATGGCTTTCCGAATAGGTCTGGATAGACCGTCGGGAAAGGGGGCGTCACAATTGCATTCCGACATTTATGGGCCGTCGGAATTTCCGACGGCGATGAGCCATCTCTCGACCGTCGGAACTTCCGACGTTGTGGAGCTGTCGGAATTTTCAACGGTGATTAGCCGTCGGAAATTCCGACGGTCGTAAACCTTCGGAAATGCCGACGGCTCCACACCGTCGGAATTTTCGGCGGTGATTAGCCGTCGGAAATTCCGACGGTCGTAAGCCTTCGGAAATTCCGACGGTTCCACACCGTCGGAATTGTCGACGGTGATTAGCCGTCGGAATTTCCGACGGTTTATGACCGTCGGCGTTGCTTAGAATATGAAAAAAAAACCGTTAGCATTTAAGCATGGCCACACGTGCACCTAGAAAAAGTTCCTTAAAGCAATTCATAAGAGTTGATACAGTATTTAAGCAATTAATATTTTAAATATGTTACACATCTGTATGCAGATTGCACAGTGCCTTGTTTGTGACAACTCAAAAGTGTTGTAAAAAGACAATGAGTGAGATAAGATCAAGTAACTTACAATAAGAGTTGATACAGCTGCAATCGCCAGGCTACTAAATGCTATAGAGGTCTACATGAATGAGAATGACTCATCACATCAGTATAAATAACTGCAATCAAACCATATCTTACAATTACTGAAATGGTACACAAGCATTTGGTGTAAAGCAATTCATATGCCATAGGAAGAACATGATTATTCCAAAGCAAAATCTTCGTCTCTCTTTTGCAAAGGGTGATGGGAATTTTATTTGTTTTAACTAGTTTGTATAGCACATATTATCTCGAGTAATGATCACTTCAGTCTTATTTGATTGAGTACATGCATGCCTCTAGCTTACAGATGTATGCCATGTTTCTCTGCTCATCAGTTGAAGAAAAAAAAAAACAGCAATTAATATTTTGAAACATCAAAATCCACTAGAATATCAAAGACGAGCAACCTCTCTCTCTCTCTCTCTCAAAAACAAAACTAATGCTGTTGTTAGATGTTTTTCTTCCAAGGCATTTGATAAAAAGCATAAAAATTTCAAATCTTAATATTACATCCATGAGAATTCCAAATGAAATCCTTCAAGCAAATGTTATCAGTTCTAGAATTTTACAATTGTATGCTTTTGCTGTTGAGAATATTTGATTTCATCATTGCTTCACAATTGACACAAACTATCATAATTAACAAATCTTAATCTGAATAAAAAAAAACCATATTAAGGAGAATTTCAAAGACATCATTCTCAAATCTGTGTTAACGACATTACAACACAATAGTAAGATGTAAATTGCAACAATCCGGTGATCCAAACTGTTCTTCAGGTGGGACACTATCCAAAAGTTGCACATTTTATTAAAATTGTCCAAGATGGCTGACTTGACAACTCTGATCTTGTGCAATTTGCCACATGTACAAGAAGAGAGCCATTGATAAGTTGCATGAAAAAACGAAAAAAAAGAAAGAAAGCAACAAGCACTACATATGCAATCAAATTTGGCTTTTGATTGTCCATTCATAGCTACTGTATCGTAGTGAGGCCCACCATTTGAGATAGGTCATGTAGACATTTAGAAATGGGTCCCATGCTGCCCAATTTAGCTCAATTTGTAGTAGGGATTGTAGTTACATAGGTGGAAAACAAAAGTCATCACAGCAATCAGTATATACAAATACAATATATACTGGTGAGGAAACAATTGAGGTTGGCTAATCAGGGATGCATTTAAAAGGCGGCCCATTTTCTATCAAGATCAAAGTCACTACACACCCAAGCTGTCCAATAGGTGATCCATCTGTAATAGTAGAATTAAAGAAAAAATGAACCAAATGTCTGTCTCCTAAACCATTCTACATGTTTTGACAAAACCCCTGTTATTGAAAGATGTGAAGTTGTTGCATAACCAGAAATTACAGTTCGTGTCACCATAAACACAATTCGTACATATATAAGTTGCTAATTACCATCATATGCACAGGAATGTGTTTGGAATGCACAGGAATTTTTGGAGAGTTCATCTTCATGGTGGGGCTCACTGTTTGGATGGCTCGGATGGGATTGTATAAGTGAAATATTCTCATAGTTCTAACGCTGGATTAGACACTTTCCTAGAATGAAGATGACAGCCCAATGACCTCTCTACAACTGGACTACATATATTCTCCTATCAGAATGGTTACGTAAGTTAGCAAGGGACAAATGCGAAAAAAAAACACGTATGTACTCGCCGGGCCCACCTCTCACAGAGTACGGCCCCACCAATGAAATTTCGCCACTGAGGTGGGTGGTGGGCTCCTCACCGTCCAATCAGTGTCCCTTTCATGGAGTAATCTGAGGGTGAGAAATGAATGTGGAGTGGGGAGAGAGGTAGGTAGTGATGCATTTGAAAAGGGGCATGTGGGCTCCTTTCCGTTACTACAAGAATCAGGGGCTCTGCAGTCTAAGATTGCTGGAAGAGTCAGGGGCTCTGCAGTCTTAAGTGATTGGGTGTTTAAGATCTTTTCTTAAATCTTCACACAAGTAGCAGCTTTACGTTTTGAAGTACCCAAAAGCACGCTACTTCCTCAGACTTGAAGGAAAAAAAAAAGAAACATTTTAAAAAAGCCACAAAAGAATTATATACTGAAGGATTCTTCCAGAATTATAAAAGCCACAAAAGAAGCAACAAAATGTAAAATTAAAAATAAAAACGAATCACAGATCACATTAAGGAACATTTTACCTGAAAAGAAAGTTGTGACTGCATGTCCATAGTGAAATTCTCGGTATGTGTTAGTACATTGCACTTTGCTTACTGGCATAGTTTACAATTGCCCCAGGTTGAGATAAAATGCCATAGGATGAACAGAAGTTTAACACTGAGCTTTTAATCTAAATTACTAATTTAAGAACTAATACTCCAAATAAAGCAGTGTCATAATCAACTCATCACATGAAGATGCATGGATCCCTTACTAAGTCTACTTTAAAAAGTGATTGATGGCAGCTTGACTCACTTCTGTAGTCATTTGTTTTTTCTTTTCCTTCTCCTTCTGATGCCACTCATAGATCGGGGTGAAATCACAGAGCTCAAATTTCTTAATTACATGATTCCGGCCAAGTATCACTCTCCAATCATTCTAAGAGATTGTTGAGTGGTTGAAAGGAATAGAATGGTGTTTGTTGGTGAGAGTTTATATTAGATTAGGTAAGAATAAGGAGGTTTAGATTAGAATGATGATCAATTATGGAAACTGGAAAGAGAGGGAGAGGGAGAGAGAGAGAGAGAGATGGAGATTCTAAGATGGTTCTGTAATGGCCATTATGTAATCTAGGTGGTAACCGTTACACATTATGAGGTCATAGCAGCCCCATAGTGGTCCTGTAATGGGGTCGAAATAGGATTTTTTTTTTCACAAAAAAAATAAAAAAATCATAACAGCTGTTATGGGGGCCATAATAACGGTTATGACCAATATCATAATGGTAACAGCGGTGGCCATTACAACCACCATTACTGTTATGGAATGCCTTGATGAAGAGACTAGAATCTTTGCAACACCTTAGAAATCATGCCACACCACCTTTTCAGAAGTCATGGCACAACAGCTAAACTCTGTGGGGCTTGTGTTTTGTGTGTGACATCCAGTTAGTTTGTTAGGTGTGGTCCCTCTTGTTCGCTGTACAGAGTAAAAGTTAGCCTGATGTCAAATTCGGGTGGACCACCTCATAGGGAACAATATAAAATTCTGCTTAAAAGTTCCAAGTTCATGCTGTATGGATGACTTAAGTGTTGGAGCTCCCTTTGTCCCAGTGTGGCTCATCTGGTGAGCGGTTTAGATGGAACATGCTGCCTTGTTGGGCCCCACACACATGGTTGGTGCCCCCTTTGGTTTCTAAGGTGAGGACTGTGCCGATTTTTTATTTTTATTTTTTGTGGAGAATTGATAACTTTATCAAGAGGGCCAGAAGGCACAACAAGGGAAAAAAAGAAAAGAAAAATACAAATACAAAAACAACCCACCCCAAGGGTCAGGCGCCCCACTCCCTAAGCAATGAAAAGACCTTCAGATTGTGGAGCCCAAAGTGCCACACTTGTCCCTGAAACATTTATCGTTTCTTTCCAACCAAATCCACCACAAGACTGCCAATAAAGCAAGGTGCCTAATCCTCCTTTCTTTAGAACAGGGTCCCCCCCATGCCAAGACCAAAACAGCTCTTTCATTGTCATTGAACTTCCTTTTTCTTTTCCTTTCTTTCTGCATGCATTTGCATCATGTGCAAATTACTGTCCATGTTTTCTATTTTGTACAAGCTTAATACCTGCTTCTATATACTTGAGCTTTTTTTTTCCAGGACAAATTGTGCTAGTTATGCGTTGTGTCTTAGCTTTGGAGTAACTCTGCCAATTCAAAGAAAGAAACGTGTTACTTTGTGCTTCACTAATGCTTTGATGCTTGTTGTTTTGGGGCTCTACCATTTGCAGATGATGGCGTGACACACAGCAGATTGGAATGATGGCTGTTCACAGTTGTGTTAATCAAAATCATTTTGATGATGATGATGATGATGATTTACTTTTAGTTTTTAAAAGGAATGTCTCAGCATCCAAGCAAAATCAATTGAATTCTGCACTAAAGAAGCCATCATCTCAAAGGCATGATGGATCTTCAGGAAGGCCTGTTTCTGATGCACGTGCTTCTGATCGTCCAAACTCCAATTCACTAAAAACTAAGGTGGTTTTACCTGCGAAGGTATCAGCAGAAAGGTCTACTGTTGCTAATTCAAAAGCTTCAGTACCTGATCGGCCCAAACATTTATCAGTACGGGACTCAGCAGCTTATAATAAGGAAAAGAAGCCTCTGGATAAGTCTCCTGTTAAATCTGCTGTTGATCCTGATGAAGATTCTGATGATAATGTACCATTGAGCTCTCAAATGCCTGTAGCAGGTCAAAAAAGCAATTCTTCCCATGTTTCAAGGGATCACAATTCATCTATTCCTAGTTCATCCATTCCAAGAAAGACAAAAATCAGCATTAATAAATCCGCTGATGATTCAGGAGATGAGAAACCCCTCTCTTCTAAGTTATCAAAGTCCGATTTTGGTGCATCTACTAAAACCTCACATGCCGCAGATGATGAGAAACCTTTGTCTGCTAAGTTTCAGCAAAATGGTTACAACAAGAGGGATTCAATTTCAAATAATGAACAGTCTTTGAAGTCCAGCACAGGTTTGAACAAGAGGCTAGCAAGTGAAGTCAATACTTCACCCCCGTCTTCTTCTATTAAAAAGCTAAAAATTTCTAGTTTCTCTTCTGTTGCGAAAGTTAAGCAAGACCCTGAAGTGAAAAAGGAAGAAAAAATGGATGATGATGACCACATTCCGATCGCACAGCGAATGAAAAAGTCAGTTCCCTTAGATAATCGATCATCCTCTTCAGTTGCGAAAGTTAAGCAAGAACCTGAAGTGAAAAAGGAAGAAAAAATGGATGATGATGACCACATTCCGATCGCACAGTGATTTCATGTCCCAAAATCTGTTCCAAATCTGTCCCAAAATCTGTTCCAAATATTGCTCATCCCAAAAAAAATCTGTTCCAAATATTGCTCATCCCAAAAAAATCTGTTTCATAGGTGGTGATCTCCATACTATTTCATAGGTCGTTCCTGGCCGAGACAATAATCCATCCAGGCACACCCTGATCTACAGCTCAAGTGGTATACTGAGTGAAGATAACATCGTTTCAACACTCAGGTCTTGGTATCGACTCCTGTTTCAAAGTCCTCTAGGGTCCCACACATGTACATTGGCTGGGCAAGTTGTGTTTGCATCAGTCATGTGGCCACTGCAGCTTTTCCAGTGTAAATGGGCCTGACCTTGACCTAAATACTCATGCCAAGGTGCGATCCGGATGAGTAGGATGCAGCTAAACCCAGGCCCACCAAACCAACTGAACTAAGTGCCCATTGGATCAACCATCAGGCACACGAATCTGAGATCCAGACCATTCATCAGGTAAACTACACTGAGGTTAGGCATGTATGATCCATGAAAATGCTTATCTCTGGCTTCTATTTCTTGTGATAAGCCATGAAGTGTGAGTTGTGCTGCGATTTCTCGTATTTTGGTAAATAAGAGCTGGATAGATGAAGCACGTAGTTCTTTTCTATTGTGGAAGTTCTCTTTTTTTTTCTTTTTTCTTTTTTTGTACATGAATTCTAATGGGTAGTCATGTTCCTTCTCTTTCTCACCACATGGTAACCATGTTCGAGATGTCCAAGATTGGACCATGGGCATTGACTGATCCAGCGGTTCAAAGCAGTGATGTAGTATTGAGGATGCTAGCAAGGAATTCCATGTCAGAAAAACTTGCTGAAGATATTGATAAGTCAATAAAGGCAATTATTGACAATGCATATGAAATTGCAAAGACCCACATAAGGAATAACCAGGCAGCCATTGACAAGCTAGGAGAGGTTCTCTTAGAAAAGGAAACTCTAAATGGAGATGAATTCAGAGCAATCCTATCTGAGTTCACTGATATTCCACTGGACAAAATCAATACAAAACCTATTTTTGAGTAATCAGTTATGACTGAGCAATCAATTATGATCATTGAAATCCACCTCTTGATTGAGATTAGTTGAGGGATGATCTCCATGTTTGAGGATCTGCTGAAGACCACATTATGGACTGTAGTACTTCATTCCCACCATAGTCCAAACTGTTCAAAGAACATTTGAATTACTGCAGTCGGTATTTGTAATTATCAGACCACTTAGTCTCAATTGCCAGCATTTCACCACCAATGAACATAGATGAGTTTGTCCAGCTGTAGGAACTGACTAGTTTCATTTCATTTCTTAATATTCTGGTTTTGTTGGGGCAAGACCTCCATCAGTCGATGCCCCAGTCAGCACTTTTGCACATGATTTGAAATAAAAGGAGGCCTACCAGTAATCATTACAGGAACATGATCCTTCTCAAAAATGGTGGTAGACCTGTCTATGCTAGACCTGCACAGTGCTGACTCACAGTACTTAGAATCCACTGGTGTGTTGCAGTGTTGCACCCTTTGGGCATCTGTCTATGCTAGACCTACATCGTGCTGACTCACAGTACTTAGAATCCACTGGTGACTCAGTGTTCACAAGGTAAATCCAATTAGGAAAAAACTGTCATTTCTAGCATTTAATGTTAACAGAGTCGGCCAGTTGGCTAACTCACAGAGTCGGCCACTTGGCTAAAAGTAACCCTCTCTTCTTCTTCTTCTTCTTGAAGGGAGTGGATTAGGTGTGGCCCCAGCCTCACCCAAGAAGTTACGGCCTTTACTGTGGAGCCCGCCTTGACTTGTGTATTCTATATCCATGCTGTCAATATGTTTTGCCATATCATTTTAATTCATGAGCCCAAAAATGAAGCAGATCCAAATCTCGGGTGGACCATACCATAGGAAACAATGATGATTAACCATTAAACACTTATTGTAGGCTGCAGAAGTTTTGGATCAAGCTGATAACTTTTTTTCCCCCTTCATTCAGGTTTTTGCGACCTTATCAATAGGTTGGATGGAAAATAAACATTACGGAAACAATATAAGGTGGATTAGGTGTGGCCCTGGACTAACAGTGGGGGGTGGGTGTACTAATCCCCCTCCCTCCCCCCCCCCCCCCCCCCCCCCCCCCCCCCCCCAAAAAAAAAAAAAAAAAAAAAAAGAAAGAAAAAAAGAAAAGAGGGTGTTGCTAGGACACTTGTTGACGAGAAGCTAACAAATGTACACAGAGAACGCTAGAAAGCACAAGGCAGCAGATCTTTACAGTGTCGATGGAGATAACCAGGAAGCAGCGTCCCATTTTCATGCTCGCTGCATTGTTCACCAAATTGAGAGTGCGATAGTAAAGATGAATTTGTTGGGGAATGAGTATTCTAGGGCCTCAACAAAAGGCAATCAGTGGTTACCATGTTCCAGCATGAGGTTGATTTGGCATTTCAGATGTGAGGGGAAGGTTTATGAAGAATACAATTGCCAGATTAAAAAAAAAAAAAAGGGATAACAAGGAGGGCATTTGAAGTAGGGCTGTCGATGGGCCACCCTCTCTGTTTCTGTGTATATTTTCTTCTTGTGAAAAGATCAAATTCATTATTACAAATTCTTTTAACTCGATCAAATGCCCAACAACGCGTTCACCGAGTGCAACGTGACCATGAATTCTGCAAGCGCCTAGAAGAGTCCTCCAAATTGTCGAATCCGGCTTGACCATCATTGAATTTATAAGATGGTAGGCCTGATCCAGCAGACCTGCACGACCCAAAAGATCAACCATGCACCCATAGTGATGGATGTTTGGCACTAATCCGAATCCAGACTTCATTAAATCAAAAAACTTCAAACTTCGTTAATCTCTAAAACAGCCATGGACTGAACATCCTCCAATGAAGCAGCTCACCAGCAACTGCAATCAATAGAGAGACATCTCTCTCATGTGTTCTACAGCATAGCAAGCACCACACGTTCCAGTTAAGGAAGACATTTCCTTCCTCATGCATGTGTGCAGCCGTTGCATTGGTGGGCATCCTCTCCCTCATGTGCAAGCAAGTCCAGCAAGAGTCTCCTCTCTCAACTAGTGTGGCCAACAACACATGAAGTGCAACTCTCCATCACATGTGCAAGAAAGGAAGCACCCATCCTCCCACACATGTGAAGTTTGCAAAAGGAAGACCTCTCCCTGGTCACATGAGTCAAGGAAGAACTCTCCCTCTCTCACCTTCTCTCAAGCATGTGGAGCTAGGAATGAGTTTCAACAGTCATACATGAGAAGCTACGAAAAAGATGAATTTCATCCCTCAAGCATACCAACCTAGCTAGCAAGTCTTCTACTCACCTACCTCACACATGTTAGAAGTGAATCATCCAGTGAGTAGAACAGCCTGATTTTTAGCTCTAGACTTACACCAGACCAATGAGCAACCTCACCTCATGTCACCTATGCAAGACATGCTGGGACGTGCTAATGCATGTGCATGCCTAGACTCCAACATATTCTAATTTAAGGCATAAATGGATCTGCTACAGTTGTACCTGCTACAGTTGTACACCCACATATTCTAATTCAAGGCATCAACAAAGAGCATCTTCACCTTTTTTCAAGGGGCTGCTACAGTTGTACCTGATTAGGGGCCCAGTGATGTGGTTACAGAATCCAAATCGTCCATTAGATTTGTCACCCCAAAAATCCCAAAATCAGCCTAATCCAAAACTCACCCCAATGAAGAACTTGAAACTTTTAAGATACCTCAATTTATCTACCACTGGAGTAGGGTGGCTGCCTGAATTCATATGCGAACTGTATTTGTTACAAACCTTGAAACTTAATGAGTGTGTGGAACTGTTTGAGCTTCCGAAAGAGATGGGGAAACTTGCAAGGCTAAGACATCTTGTAGAGTTGAATTCGTTTGAAGAGAGATCAAGGAAACGGAGAGAAGTGAAATTAACAATATGGTAAGCGTAGGTCAGCGAGGGAAGGAGACTTGTTCATTACGTGCACCCAATCATGGCTTGCCATGGAAAGGTTCACATAAGACATGTTGAGGTACAATCCAGATTTCTACTCTAATTGAGGACGAACAATAGTCCAAATTTGGGCCCCATTTTTAAGGCCCAAAAGAGTTCATATTTGACAGAAAATTTAGGGCCATCTTTAGTCCAGATTTGAGTGAATTCTAAACTTAAAAAATGCTCCAGATTATACACGTTTTTGGGGCCCAAAAACTGTCCAGATTTGGACAAGGTTTGGCCTAAAAAATAGTCCAAATTAGTTGCTGCCCATTTTGGCTTATTTTTGTCATCGGTTTGGCTATCCTTGATATTAATCAAAAGTAGATGAGTTGGTAGAGACATTATAGTGTGAGTGAGTGATTCTGGGTATGGTCCCATAAACTTCCTGGGGCCGCATAATTCTGGACCATGAAGTCAAATTGATTTTTTTTTTTTAGACCGGACTCTCCGTAACAAACGAGAGAGCTGCCTACATACTTATCATCGTGATAAGATCATGTTGTTGTAGTTTATCATTATGTAACTTGATTTTCAGTTGAGCTCCATTGAAGAAATGAACATCTTTAGCGTACAACCCCATCTAATACATTTATGCCTGCATGGTGGAGATCTTCTGCTAGTAAGTTCAAATCCTATGGTCAGAAATCACTAACAGAAGACCTACACCATGCAGGCAGAAACCTATCAGTCGAGCTCTATGCTAAATTTGTTCATTTCATAATAGAACTCAACTGAGGCCAAGTTACATACTTATCATCTTGATAAGATCAGGTCATTGTAGTTCATTACATCCATCAGGAAACAAAATAGTACACCCCCTCGACCTGAAGAAGATAGGTTATATAAGTCCAACTGCAACAACTCCCTAAGGCTCGAGCATACTTTGGCTACAGACCGTGATAAGGACATGACCAAAACTTGATGGTACTGCACAGGGTGAATTATAAAAACATAAAGACATGCATTTAACCAACAAAACTAAAAAACGATTATCCAATTATGTTCAAGTTCGGCTAAACAGGAATAGAATTCAACAAGTTCATCATTCAAGCAAACCAACATCTTTAACGCACAGTGGGCAGAAATAGTTCAAAACTTATGGTCATTGTAGTTGACAAGTATATATAAACTAAATAACCTAATAATATTTACTATATACTAGTAACATACAAGCAATATCGGGGCACCATACATAAGCTACAAGAATATCATGTCCCCCTAAAACCAACATCCTCCTTCAATAACATATATATATATATATATATATATAATATATATATATATATATATATATATATATATATATATATTATATAATTCGTTGATTATTTTCCATGCTCAATTGCAACATTCATTCACCATCTAAAACCATTGGGCAACGAGATAGCTGCCTACATCCACACATCTTCTAATTCAACTAACTATTAACAAAATTTATAAAAATAAAAGATATCTAACCAAGTTCAAGGTTCTGAAGACTTACATTTCGTCCAAGCTTTCTATTTAGGTCCACCACAGAGGAAATGGATTTGGAACTGCACGGCATATGAAATACTAAGCATTAGAAAAACCAAAACCCATAAATCAAAATGCTTTTCAACACATCAATCAAAGCTGTCATATACCATAGAGAGAGAGAGAGAGAGAGAGAGAGAGAGAGCAAATCCATTCATCGATCTCACCTAGATACATGATCAATAATAGTCAATATATTTTATCTTACAAGAAATCATCAAGAGTGCATTTTCATGTTATAACAAAATAATAAAAAAACACATAAGGAAATCAAGTTTGAGACCCAACTCGCAAAAGATCATGTACCAAGCTAGTCACACGCATACATCCTTGAAGATAAATGTACCTCATCTTGCCAGAAATCATCGAAATACCATTCACCCATTGCTTAGATAAAAAAAGCACAATAAAAGAAATTGGGTTGAAGGTCAACCAAAAAAAAAAAAAAAAAACCGAACAATACATGGGATTGTTTGATAAGTGTGAATAAGTACAAAGTCTATTCATAAATATTACAGATAGACTGTAATAAACTGTCGAGGCCAAACAACAAATCCTCCCACGCCGACCTCTCCAAGAATATGATGATAACCATCTTCCTTCCACAACTCTGCATGCCCGACAATAATCTCGGTCAATATAAGGCTATAATTTCCCTCACGTAGCTCAGATCCATGGACTAATGCGGTAGGATCAACCATATGCACCTCACCATGAGCTTGTACCCGTTTCTTCCAATCGCAAAGATCGCATCTCTTGCCCAAATGTAGCGAATCAGGCTATACAAAATGCATGTCATCAGTACACATCTTAATTTATAGTGTAAAATAAGCTCAAACTAGTATTAGGGAAACATGTACATACCGAAGAGGCCTGACTAGATTTAAATGGAAATGTTGTAGGAGTAGGGACAACAATCGGTTGCCCTTGACTTTCTGCCATGGTTTTAACAGTCTGTTGGAGTTGTGACAGGGTTTTATCGATATCCTCTAATTTATGTGCCAAATTATCTCGCTCTTGTGTCACCGTGTTTAGCTTTTTTAATACTGGGATTGTTTTCTTCAATGCAGTCTTGGATACAGTTCCACCTATACCCCGCATGCGCCCTCTACTGTCACTCCCAATTGACTGTAGACAGAAATGAAAGTTAATTTATCAAAAAAGGCATAACTACCTGTACCTCAAGTATTTGATGTTCAAGCATACCTGTGTAAGGGCATCATCTATACCAGTCATCAAAGATCCAGGATTACTACTCTGAGCCTCCATTATTTTTTCCTATGACAAAATCCAAAAGAAACCATTACAACTCAAACTCACATTTATATTCAATATGTCATCCTAAAGAAGTCAGGAGGTACGAGGGGTGCACTTACTAAGACTTCAGGAAACTGGAATTCGTTTTCCTTTGTTGTATGTGCTCGAATGTACATATCAGACCTACTGATCTCGGCATCAGAGGTGAGATTCTTCTCAAGTGCCTTTCCCATGTTACATCAATATCAATATGCATCATTAATGGAATGAAGGAGTGCTTGTTAGAATTTGAAATAAATAATACGATGTATATTTTAAGACATATACCATCTGATGGCGTGTGACAGCCAAGCTACGCCGCCCAAGTGTAGAAGGGCCAACTTGCTTGGCCCGATTGGATGCATTCATTGCACTTAACTCCAGGAAATCTCACTACGTGAAAAAGGCAAATTTGCGACGGATTTTGCGACGGACATTGACCGTCGCAAAAATTGCTTGGTTTAACGACGAATCTGATCCGTCGTATTTGAAAATATTCCGTTGCTTTTGCGAAATCAAGGCGGGATTTCGTCGCGGGATTTTCCGATGAACTTAGCCCGTCGCTATTTAACGACGAATTTAGTTCGTCGCTAATCCCAGCCCGAAAAGATGCCCCCAAATAAGGTCCGTCGGAAAATAAAATTTAAGAAAAATGAGATATTGAAAAAATCTGATATTTTTTAAAAATTAAAAAATTTGATATTTAAAATAACAGATTTAGTATTTTGAAAGAAAAAGTTAAGAGATTTTAAAAACAAAATTGAGAAATTTGAATAAAATTTATATGTTTGAAATTTCTTTTCAAATTTTCACAAAATTAAACATTTTGAAAAAGAAAATTGTGAAGTTAAAAAAGAAATTTGTGATTTTCAAACAAAAAAAAGTTGAGAGGTTGGAAAATAAATTAACAATTTTTTAGTAAAATTGAGATTTAGAAAAGTAATAAGATTCAAAAAATTGAGATTTAAAAAAGGAAATGGCCATTTGAAAAAAGTTGAGAAGTTCGAATAAAATTGATAAGTTTGTAAAAAAATTGAAATTTTTATAAAGAAATTAAGATTTTGTATTTCGAAAAAATTAAGAAGTTTGATTAAAAAATTGATATTTTGAAAAGAAATAAAAGTTGAGATATTTGATAAAAAAAAAGAAGAGATTTTATCAGTTTTGAAAAAAAATGTTGGAAAAAAATTGTGGTTTAAATAAAAACGAGAAATTTGAAATGAGTGGGCCAAATTTATTGGTGGACATTTATTGGATAGTTGAAAATGAAAAATTACACTCATTCAGTTAACTGGTTATCAGATTGGTTTATGCATACATACATGTTCATTGGTGCAAAAAATGAAGGCCCTAATATAATAATGTTAATTAATTGCAAGGAAAATTTATAATGATGAGATTGATCAAATTCTATGATCAAGTCATCCTAAACTTGATCTGAATGGTCAGATATGTTTAGAACGTGGTAATTATTATTGAAAACAAAATTAAGCCCGAATCATATCCGTATAAAAGACTCTTTAAATGTGCACAATCAGTTTGTCTAGAGCTAGACAAATTTTGGACAATCTGATTGGTCCAAATTGAAAAATAAATGACTTTAGATGTTTAGATTAAATTTCACTCAAATCTAATGATTAGGTTACAAGATATGGCCCATCATTGATCAATTTTATCTATTTAGTATCTTTCTCATCTTAAACTTGATCAGGGCAAGTGACCAGTCAAATCAAAGTTATTGATGAATATAATAGAGTGAATGGATTAGATTTCCAAATTAGGCCAAATTTTTGGTCCAAATTGCGCTGCAACTTGTTGACCTCATGAAAACCTAATAAATGTATAGTCATTGGACCCCAAACTCTAATCTAGCCATTGAGAATTTGATCTTTTCTAATATTTGCTATTGCATCCTAAAATGATATAAAAGAACAGATGGATGGATTAGATATACATAAAATATATCAGATGGATTGGTTAGTGACAGGGTCACCAGTCAATGCCAAGTGATCGGTGCTCTGTGGGCCCCACCATGATGAATGTGTTTCATCCACTCTATCCATACATTTTCGTAGATCATTTTATCGTATGAGCCCAAATTTGAGTTAGATCCAAATCTCAAGTGGACCACATCACAAGAAACAATTTTAATTGAACACCCACTGTTAAAACTTATTGAGGGCCATGGAAGTTTTGGAACAAGCTGATATTTGTTTTTTACCTACATCCAGGTCTGTATGACCTAATTAAGAGGTTGGATGTCAAATAATTAATATAGTGGGCCCTACGAGGTTTTTAATGGTGGACATTCAATCAATACTATTTTCCTGTGGTGTGGTCCACCTGAGATTTAGATTTAACTCATTTATTGGATCAAGCACTAAAACAATCTTCAGAAATGGCTCGACAGCGTGGATAAAACACATACGTCATGGAGGGGCCCACAAAGCACCGGCCAGTGGCCCCATAGCCAAGGGGTGCGAATTAGGTGTTACCCTAGGAACAGCTTAGTGGGTGTTACCCTAACCGTGTGGGGCCCATCTTGTTGTAGTTTTTATATATCAACACCGTCTATCTCTTTTTTCATATCATTTTAGGATGTGATCCAAAATCCTAAGAAGATCCAAATCTTAGGTGGACCATATCACTAGAAACAGTGATGTATAACCATTAAAAACGTTTTGTGGGCCACAAAAGTTTTTAATCAATCTGATCTTTATATTTTCCCTTCATCAAGACTTTATTGACATTATCAAGAGCTTGGATTGCAAATAAACATTACAAAAACCTTACGATGGGCTCTTTGGAATTTTTAATGGTGGGGCACTCAATCACACTATTTCTAGTGTTATGGTCCACTTGAAATTTGGATCTACATAATTTTTGGAAAGTCGTCCTAAAATGGGCTGTAGAAACAGATGGACGGCATGGATATACAAAATATCATCCATGTGGGCCATACGGTGGGGGTAACACCCACTCAGCTGTTCCCGGGTAACACCTAATTCACGCCTCTGGCGCAGATTGCGTCAATACTCAAGCACGTGCAGAGTAAACTCTGTGGGGCCCACCGTGATTTATGTATTTTATCCACTCTGTTCATCCATCTTAACAGATAATTTTAGGTATGGTGCCAAAAAACGAAGCATATCAAAATCTAAAGTGGACCACACCACAGGGAAAGTGTGAACTGAATGTATACCATTGAAAAATTATAGGGGGACACAGAAGTTTTGGATCAAGCTGATATTTGTGTTTTTCCCTTCATCCATGTTCATGTGATCTTATGAACAGGTTGGATGACAAATAAACATCAATGTGGGGGCCTGGGAAGGTTTCAACGGTGGAAATCATTATTCCCACTGTTTCCCGTGGCATGGTCCACTTGAGGTTTGGATATGCTTAAATTTTGGGTTCAACCACTAAAATGAGCTGGAAAAACATATGGACGGAATAAATAAAGCACATGCATTCTAGGTGGGCCCAACTGAGTTTACTCCGCACGATAAGACCGTGCAATCTGATTAACCCATCCCCTTACCCTAAAAAACAACCCAAATCCTCATTCCCTCCTCTCAATCGTCTCCCGCCCCTCCTCTCTCTCTCTCTCTCTCTCTCTCTCTCTCTCTCCAAAAATCGCCATTGCAGCTTCCAAGCTCCGACGCCTCCCATCCCCGCTCCCGTTGTAGCTTCCAAGCTTCGACGCCATTGCAGCTGGTATGAAATCTCTCTCTCTCTCTCTCTCTCTCTCTCTCTCTCTCTCTCTCTCTCTCCAACATTGAATGTTGAAACCCTAATACGGATCAAGACCTTTCAATCAGTGCGATTTTTTATCTGTGCCACATCGCAGTGGGCCCCATACGTGGACGGTAGGGATTGACGGACATGTATAAGCACATCACATTCGCATTTTCAGTTTGTGAAAGTGGGCCAATGGTTCAGTGATCCAGACCATTGGTGGATGACCATGTACTACACTCGAATCCATGCTGCCAAGCGACTCTTAATCCTACACCAATGATATCCTAATCATCTGTTATGTAGGTTTCAAATTGGATGGTTGTAGAAGAGAAGGTGAGCTTACGGATGGATTGGATCATCCGATCAGTAAGATTTTGATATGGTACCCATGATCTATCTGGACCAAATGGATGGTTCAGATCGATAGATTAGGTTGTTCAAGTGTTGTAATGTGAAGCATGGAGCCTTTTATCTCAATGCTTATGTTATTTTAGCAGGATCATACTGAATTTTCATCTGGTTTTGAATTTTCACATCTTAGTAATTAACAGTTGTTGATACATGCTTTATCCATTCTTCAATAAAGAGTGCCATTTTTTTTTTTTTATGAGATGTCTTATTAGTTCTGATAATTATCTTCTAAGTCATTCACTATAACATAGACATTAGTCATACTTGGTAATAGTAATGAGGTGTTATATAATGCTCGATCGAGATGTGTGTTGCTTCTTTGATTTTTAAAATCCAGGAATGCACTATAGTCGCTCGACGAAATGCTAAGTAGAGGAGGGTTATTTCGATGGGGCTGGTGATAGTGAGAGCCTCACAGGCTTTCTCCACGAACAGGGGTATGGGGTGTCCCTCTTCCCACACCACACTGAAGTTTGTCATGGCCCACCATTTGTTGTTAAAAACCCATTCAGATCTACACATGCACTCTGGGAGAAAGTGCCCTTCTCATTTGTTGTTTATTTTCTGAATGGGTCCAAGGATAAGCCCGCTTAGGAGGGAAAATGGATGTTGTGACTTGTCAAAGAAGACTCTACTATGTCCGCGTCTACTGCATGTACTAGCATGATTGACCCTACAATGTAAAGTTGGAGCCATCATGGGATGGGACACGTGACTCGATATCATTGATACTGAATAATCCTATTCATCGATGAGAATGGGCAATTACAACAAATGAACCACATTAGACAGGGGCCATGTCGGACAATGAAGATAAATGATTGGGAGGATTTTCAGGGACTAACCGCTGGAATGGTCTGTTGGACCAACTCAATTGAACATGTTATTTTTCCTCTATTGTAATGAGCGATTTAAGTGAAAAATGTGATATCGAGATCATGCATTGTGCCTGGAAGGATCTGGATTATAGGTAAGGGGGTGGAGAGATATACTTCTTGGCTACCCCTTGACCAGCTGTTGCTTGAATTAAGATGTGAAACTTCATTCGATGGTTTTGTATTTGCTGGCAAACTGTTTCTTCTGAGTTAATCGAACTTTTCTTCTAAACATCTGATGAGCTGCATTTGTTCAGGTTGAGAAGCGTTCATACAGGGATTGTGCTGGAGAAAAAAGTCCGTCCATATCAACCGAGTGCGTTGGTCTAAGGGAGACATATTTCAATTGCAAGAGAGGCCAGGCATGTTTTTGCTATTCGCCACTTTCTCCATGAATGCTTCCAGTAGTATAGAAAAAGATTTTTATTATAATTCTCTGGAGAAATGATCTGCGCTCTCATAGCACTGTTATTACACATAATGCTTTAACTTTCATTTAAACATATAGATAATCTGATGAACTGATCTGGACCGACTATATAGGCCAATCTATGATCCATGGGCCACCATGCAAGAAATCATATCATTCCGGCAATCCTCTCCATCTAAGCATTCTTGTTTAATAGCCCTCCAATTTATAAGCCATTGATGAATGATTAGGATCATCTGACCCAAATGATTTGTTATAATTATTAGAAATTAAGTTGGGCTATTGGCACTACCGCATGATTTTTTAGATTGATTATTGGGCCTATTTTCTATGAACAATCTTAAATGTCCATCTTGCTGCCCTTTGATTGGATGGTTAGGATTGTTCGATCAATGCAAATTGGCTCATGGATTACAAGTCAATGATTCCTGAAGTTTTCTGATCCTTTGAGGAAAATGCAGCTTTGCTCTTAGAGTTGGAGATCAATAGCAATCACCATCATTACCATTCATTTAAAAAGAAGAAGACGAAGAAGAAGAAGGAGAAGAAGAAGAAGTACAAAGCTCATTATAAAAAGAGATGAATTATAGGGTCCTTATCTGTTTACAGTCAGCTTATCTGTTCATCATTCATTTAGCTTACATGTGGGACAATATATATATGTCTCCTTTCTAATTGATCTACCTGATGCCATGCTCGGCTTTGTTATGAATAGGACTAGCATTTTTTTTCCCAACTTCTTAGGCTAAAAATATTTCACTGTCCAATTTTGTCCAGACCATCCAATCTTTTTGGGTTTCACATTCACAGATGCTCAAATGATGATAATTTGGGACCTACTTATTGCAGGTTCCAGATATTGTGCACGTGTATCATATTGGCACATGTGCCATAGCTGACATAGTTTCATTACAGATCCTAGGTTGCTTTCTTCAAGATGATATGTTTTATGGGCTACAAAGCAGAAGTCACGCCAATCATCCAAGTGGATACCCTGTTTCATTTATGAAAAAATAGGTCCAATCAGCAATTGATCAGCCATCTGTTTATTGGGGACAAAAAAGAAAACTTCTGCCACAGTCTAAACCAACCCATCCATGGTTTGGAAAATGGATGGCTATAAAAAAGAAGGCCAACTTGTCGGTGTATTGGATCATTTTATCAGAGTGATCGCTTTCACATGCTAGCACATAAATTGCGTGTTAGATCTAATGGACACCCAAATCCGCAGATTGAACCATCCAAAATGTCCAGAGCAACTAGGAGCACTATAAGTCACAATAATCATCTCTCTTTTTTGTAATTGTATTTTTTTATTCCCATATTGTTGACTTTCACAGGCCATTTCAAGAATCCTACTGGTGTTTTTTTGTCTTTTTATTTTTTTCAAATTTCAAGTGGGGGATCAAATCCCACAAATGGATCTGAAGCATAAACAATGATCTTCTCTTTTTAAAACTCAAAGAGATTTGGACTTCCATTGATTGGGTTTGGATTGTGATCCTTGGGGATGTTGAGGGGTTGCCCCTTTGTGTTATAAATCAATCAAAGAGGATTTGGGAAGTGATTTTGGGGTTTTTATAATCCAATAGTGGGGAGATTGAACAGTGGTTAACACGTCGGAAGGAACAGAATCTTCTCATGTTTATCATTTCTAATTCTCATTAAAACCATATTTAGTAAAATCATAATTTTCTATAAAACAATGATTTTTGGGTGTAAGTGGTGCTTGCTGATTTTTCATTTAGTGTATATAACACTGGTCGAAATTGAATTACTTGATGATTTTGATATTGATTGGGCATAGTGCTTTGACTCGATCGGCAACTAGGATTTGATTGGATGGAAAGAAACCTCCTGCTGAAGACATGGACATCCACGTTCAATGGGGTGTTCTTGTGTTTGGTTGTGCAATTGCCCATGGAAGGGCTTGCAATTGGATATTTTGTTGTCCATACATTTGAATATTTTTCTGTTCAAAGGGGAGTCTGCAATAGAGGCTTTGATAAAAAAAAAAAAAATGCTCTCTACCTTGCATACCTACTGCAGTAATACTAGGGATTTTAGGAGGGCATGTTTCCATTTGGGACCTACTTATTGCAGGTTCCAGATATTGTGCACGTGTATCATATTGGCACATGTGCCATAGCTGACATAGTTTCATTACAGATCCTAGGTTGCTTTCTTCAAGAAAAAAGACTCTCGGCAGTTGTCATCCAAACGCAAAAACAAAAAATCCATGGATGCCCCTATCCATGTATTCAAACACATTTTGATTGGTGATAAAATTTGCTTGTCTTCAAAAGAAACTCTGCGAAAAAACCAAACCCAAGAGATGAAGAACCAAACTCAATCAAAATTCGAGAAGAAATATTATTAGGAAGTTAATTATCTATTACTTACATTCCAAAAAAGATAAATAAAAACAAACAAATCCAATAACCCAAATATCTCCAAATGCCCTCCTAAATCCTAACTAAAACCGCCGGTTAGTTAGCGCACCTATATACAGCAGTGCACCTATATCACCTTCAGCGCCGCAGCCAGGGCAAAAATCTCATTGTCCACACCATTACATGCATCATGCCTGTAACTACATTCCTTCAATTTCTTGGATCCAATGGTTCTCCTTGAATTCCTCAGTCCTACCTTCTCTGATACTCTTACTTTCATCCCCAGCCGAAGAGCTGGTGGCTTGAGACCAACGACCATGTTGCTCGGTGTGCCAAGCGTGGTCCATTTCTCCATGGACATGGCTGGTGATCACAAAACATCTCTCCGCCATTATAATTTGCTGTTTGGATGTTAGCATCTGATTTTTTATTTAATGAAATGATTGCGGTAGGATAATGAGGATGATGAGCATGCGGTGGGCCTTGTATCATATTGCATTCAATAGTATGGCGAGGATGATCATTTGGGCATCATAATTATCATCATTTGAGCACAATCATCATCATCATCTAGGCACCACCACCACCACCTAAGCATCATCATCATTTGAGCAGAATACATCATCACCATCACTTATCATCCATCGCCATCCAAGCATAATCAATCGCTACCATCTGAGCATCACCACCACCACCATCATCATTTGTGCATAATGATTTGTGTATATCATCATCACCACCACCACCCCCATATCATATTTATATATTCTTATTATTATTCTTATGTATTTTTTGCCAACAACATCATCATGTTGTTGGCTGATTCTCTTTGATCTATGTTGTTAGCAAAGTGTAACAAATCATTAGAAGGATAAACTTATTTTATTGTCTTTGGTGAAAAATATTATGTGAGATACCAGCTACGTAGCCCGTAGCATATGCTATTAGCAACTTGCGCCATTTTCATGCGCTACATAGCATGTTTAAAACACTGATATCATTAAAATAGAATCTTCCATCTTTTCATTTTGTAATAATGGAATGTATTTCTTTTTTCTGCTATAAGTTGCTCGCCAGCGAACTTTACGTTATGGGCTTTTCTACTATTTCTAATCAGTTAAGTACCTAGCTTACTGATTCTTTTCTTTTCTTTTTCCTCTTTCTGTTTTTTTGGTTTGCTTGCAGTGAGTTTCAACTCATTCATGAGCTATGCCTGTATGTATTATCTGCATCCCAAAGGACTGAACTTATACGGGCAACACTAGCAACATTGCATGCTTTTCTATCATGGATCCCGCTTGGCTATGTTTTTGAGTCTCCTCTGGTTTGTGCCTTAACGACCATGGAATTATTGTTTCACAGATGGTGTGTGAAACATTTTTTTATGTTTTTATTTAGCAGTAGTCTTTCCTTTTTTATATTTTCTTCTTATGTCACATATTTAATGTTGGAAAACTGAGACCTGATTTGGCGGAGGATGGGACTGACTGTTGTAGTTGGGAAAGAATCAAATGCAACAATGTGACAGGCGGCCGAGTGACTGAAATTTCTCTCAACCAGACGAGGGAATGGAAGTTGGGAGAATGGTATCTGAATGCTTACTTCTTTCTTTCCTTTTATGTAATTTATTCTTTGATGGTCTTAACTATCTAACCTTTATTCATGAAATCAAGGCTACCATAGGAAAGGCAAATGATTTGAGTTGTGAATTTTTTTTTAATCTAATTAAGGAGGAAATGATGGAAGTTAACTATGTTACCTTGAACTTGAAGCTAAGTAACATGAATACAAATGCTAACAGGGGAATCGGAATTTAATAATTGAAATTCGATGTGATAGTGCAGCCAAACGCACTCAACAGTGCCATTTTGGATTTGGACCGAGATGTGAAGGTATATACATGCATCTCTAAGGGTGCATTTGGAGCACTTATTAATGTACTACAGTTATTAGTGTAATGAAGTGGAAATAGCCAGATTGAAAACTCGTTAGCATTCATATCCGGGATTTCTCGGTTCTGAGCTGTAATTCTATCAATTTCAATTTGGACTTGAAAAAACAAGCCAAAGCCAATAACTTGGTATAAGGCTTCAATGACGATGATGATGACTAGAAAAAACATTGTCTTTTATTCCTTTTCGGCATGTTGCGTTTGAGGAAATTTATTTATTTTTCTAATGAAATATACGTGGTGCTTCATCGTCTTTTGTTGTTGTTTTTCCTTTTTTGTTCTTACATTATAATACTGATACTCTTTATGTTTTATATTCTGGATTTTGCAGGTGGACCAGTTGATGGATTTGCTAACATATGAGGTGGAAGTAGCTATAAAGGAAAGATTAGAAATGAAGGCTAGCTTCACGTATGGTCAAGAGATTGGTTTCAATATTGGGAACAAAATAAAGCCTAGTTGCTCATTCTATGGAGAATGGTTCACTTCAATGTGTAGATTTGTAACAAATATTAATATTATTTTTCACTAGAAATGTAAGGACTTTAAGTTTCATATATGATATAATTATGATTTGTTAGGTTTTAATTTTTTTTTTGTTTTAAATAATTTGGATGACTATTAGGTGCAATAGATTCAAAAATAAATTCAAATGTGATCGGTGTGCATTCAAAAAATTTAGCGACGGACCAAACTCGTCGCTAAAATTCCTAAATAAATGCAATCACGCTGTCGCCCATAAATTTAACGACGGACCAATTTACGTGGCAACAAT
>PVNU02003621.1:0-62710 GCA_003013855.2 Liriodendron chinense | reverse complement strand
ATACAAACGAGGAACGACATGCCCGTGCAAGTCTCCAAAGAGCACCATAAAACTATAAGGTCTCACACACAATGTCACCGTCAGCTGGTAATGAACTGCACGACATCACGACCGATATGGCCGGTTGATACAAGACAATCAGATGAGCCAAGCATTCATGATGCATGAGTCAAGTATACAGTATGAGTGCCAACAAGTAGCCCATCTACCACGATGGCAATAAATCAATCTAGTCCAACCTATTTGAGATATGATTAATATGAGGGGACACATATGAATGATCGAGTCATAGTGCGGGATGTCGCTAGCCAGGGAATCGCACCAAGGGCTACAAGGTATGCTAAGCTATTCCTACCATACAGTGTAAGTCAGGATGATAGATTCCTGTCCTCGAATAGTCCCATACCTATTGGAGAGGTTTGCGATAGAGAGCACATGAATTACATTTGCGCGACTACATCTCGAATGCTTTATGAATGCGTTTATGCCCTAGTGGTCCCCAACTAACAATGGTGATTCGGGATGCATACTCATTACACATGCATGGTGGTCGTCGAAGCATATAGTATGAAGATCACATATGAGTATTCCAAATACACTACGTGTGGCAACAGACATACTAAAAATAGCATAAAAAGATAATTCACTCATAATACAAGCAAACATAAAGGGATAAGAATCTAAATGGATGGTATACAACAGCACAGACGGTCCACAACTGAACGGTGTGGATTAACCTTCAATATTCAGATAACCCAAATGGAAAGAAAATAATTGAAAACACTACCGACACATCAAAGGTAGAACCTACTGGAGCGGCAAGAGTAGAATACCCAAAATCATGCCGAGACCCATAATCCTGTAGTATAGTTGGGATAAACACAATAATGGTCCATAAAAGGAATGTCATAGAACGGATTGCAAGATAGACAGGTTATGACAGAGAATCATAAATGGTAGGGAAATCTGAGACAGATGATCAATACGATGAGGTCCAAAAAGAGACGACAGGTCTAACCTCATACTGCAAGATAGACTCCATATAATGGATGGCCTAGATGACATACGAACGTCGAGGATGAGCCCAACACTCGTCCTAAGGGTAAACGGACGGTGTGGATGAGATATACATGATATGGTGGTCTTTAATAGTTGGGTACAAGGGTAGAAGGGGTGAGTCATATGAGTATACAAGCTGAGTTACTAAGATCAATCAACATGGTGAGTCAACAAGGTGGGTCAATAAGGCAGGTTGACAAGGCGGGTCAACGTGGTGAGTTAACAAGGTGAATTGACAAGACGGTTCAACAGGGTGAGTTTAAGAAGGTAGCCCTGTGACTTGGATCAAGCAAACTCTAAGGATGACCTTTCAATAAGGGTTTACACAACTAATCATCAAGGTGGATCCATAGGATGGACAACGCGGTCATTCGAACACGCACACTAAGGTGGTCCCAAGGCCATCCTGTACATAACATGCTAGGGTCCATTCATTTGGATGGTTTGGATCAAGCACAACAATTAAGGCGGTCCTAATCAATGGGCAACATACATATCGCACCATAGTGGCCAATGGCTGACGTGGATAGAACACATGCATAACAAGGTGGACCCGTGGTTGGGTATAACCGTACAAAGGAGTGGGGAAGCCACATACATCAATGGGCCCCAACAGTTTAAAATCAACCCGATATTTGTGCTTTCCTACTAATCAAGTGAGATGGCAATAAAAAACCATGGTGGTGCCCGCACACCACATGTGTGGAACCCTACCCATGGTTGAGTGACTTAAAAACAAGGAGAATGGCAAATAAACATAACAGATGGGTCCTGTAAGGTTTCCAATTGTAGGCATTCAATCACCCTTATTTTCTACGTGTGGACCACCCAAAACTGGGCCCACACCCCTGCCAAGAAGAATGACAAGGTATACCCAACATCCATCAAGGTGGGACCCAAAGTTGGGCCCCATCACCTTTGGTTGGATGGAAAAAAAATAAACATTACAATGGCCCCAAGGAAGGTTTCAAAGGTGGGCATCAATGGCCACGGTTTCTTACAATGTGGTCCACTCGAGGTTAGTATTTACCTCATCTTTTCTTAGAGGGCCCATGGACTAAAATAATATGGAAAAACATATGGGCGGCATACATAAAACAGATACATCGTGGTGGGACCCACAGAGCGTAGCACCTAAATGGGCCCTAAGAGTTTGAATCAAACTAATATTTTTGTTTTCACATTAATCCATGTACATATGATCTTATGGACAGGTTGAACGACAAATAAACATGACTGTAGGGCTTGGAAGGTTTCAACGGTGGAGATCATTATTCCCACTGTTCCCATGGCATGGTCCACTTGACATTTGGATATGCTTCAATTTTGGCTCAGCCACTAAAATGAGCTGGGAAAAACATATGGACGGGATAGATAAAGCGCATACATTCTAGGTGGGTCCCACTAGTGGACCACCTGCTGGGCAGCCCAGCTAACACACGTGAGAGCCTATGACCAGGTTGGATCTCAAATAAACATCATGGCGGGCCGTAGGAAGGTTTCAACGTAGGATCACTGTCCCCACTGTTTCCTTTGGTGGGGTCCACTGGAGATTTGGATCTGTCTCATTCTTGAGGCCATGCCCTAAAATGATCTCCCCAAATGGATGGACGGTATGGATATAGCACACACATCATGGTGGGACCCACAGGGTGGCCTCCAGATGGGCAGCGAGCCCAGCGTCCGTGGACGCTGGTACGCCCAGCGCCCGGACGCCTCTCCTCTCCTTTTTCTCTTTCTTTTTTTTTGTTTTTCTATGGTTTTCGCCCAGTGGGGCCCACAAGAGGATGATCCACCCCATCTAACGGTTTCCTCGGCTCATAAGGAACTCATAGAGTCCTATATTGGGTATGTTTTGGGGGCTACAAATATCAAGGTGGGCCGAGGAAGTTCAGCAGTACAAATCGTCTCCCCACTGTTTCATGCGGTGCGGTCCACTTAAAATTCGGATCGGCTTCAGATTTGGGCCTTGGCCCTAAAATGATATGGGAAAACAGATAGACGGTGTGGATGGAACACAAACATCAAGGTGGGTCCCACGAGTGGGGACCCCACTAACCCCTCCAGCGTCCACGTTTCTTTTTTTTTCTCTTTTTTTTTTCTTTTTCTTTTCTCTAGTTTATTTCAGGTGGGGCCCACTTAGGAAAGATCCACTCCATCTATCAGGTTTTCCAGCTCGCTGGGGACCTAATAAGCCCAATATTGGGCGGGTGATTCTGTCTACAAATGTCACGGTGGGCCCAAGAAGTTTAGCAGTCCATAACATTATCTCCACTGTTTTCGATGTTGTGGTCCACCTACGATCTGGATCTGCTTCATTTTTTGTGTCCAACCCCAAAATGAGCTGGAGAAACTGATGGGCGGTGTGGATCGAATACATGCATCAAGGTGGGTCCCACAAGTGGGAACCCACGGTCATGCCAAAAGGGCTTCGTCCCAGCGCTGCTGGGCAGCAGCGTCCTCTGGACGCTGGCTGTCCAGCGGCCATCTCTTTACTCTTTTTTTTCTCTTTTTTTTTATGTGTGGTGCCTTGACTAGTGGGGTCCACACATGCAGGATCCACTCCATTCATCAGCTGGGCCATCACATGGTGGGCCCACATGGTGGACAGCGTGGATGAACTACATACATCATGGTGGCTGTTGGCCACACTAAATATGCCACAAAATGGGTCCCAAAGTGGGATCCACACCATCAAAGGGTGGGACCCATTCATGGACGATCCAGCCCATCCATCTCATTGCCCATCACAAGGTGGGATCAAGGAAAGAAAACGAAAAGTAAACGAGAAAAAAGGGGGAAAGGTGTGCACTCACAATGATGGTTGGACGGTTGGATTGCCGATCGGAGGTCCAGATGATGATCGGGGTCCTCCAAGCTTGATCTTCACCTTCAATTTCTCTAACTCCCTCTTTCTCTCTCTTGATCTCCCTCTAAATCTCTCTACTTCTCTCTCTTCTTTCTCTTCTCTCTCTCCTTTCTCTTTCTCTCTCCTTTCTCTCTTTCTTGCAAAAAAAAGGGAATGAGAAGGCCACCCCCCCCTACGTATGGCTCTTGTATGGGAAGAGGGGGTGCATGATGTAATGATGATGATGATGATGGGAGAGAGCATGAGAGGCATGGGTTGAAGTTGACTTTGGTGAGAGAGGTATGGGTTGGAGTTGGTGTGTGTAGGCTAGGGTAATGATAGGGATATGGTGAGGGTGATGGTGATTGATTGGACATCTTGTTGGGATTTGTGCAAGTGGGGCCCACGCCACACGCGCGTTGCGCGACCCACCTCGAATTGCACAAACGCACGCATCTTTCACACCGAGTATCGCAATGAGGCGTGTCGCGCGGCGTTGGAATCGTGGCGCCCGCGCAGTCGCAAGGGAACAAGTCTTAGGTCGTTGCGGTACTAAATCAGGGTCGCGATCAAGGCTCTCTAATCTGGTCCGTCCGGGACGTACCGGTACCGGAAACTAAACGTACGGAGGGCAATACAGGGTACGGGTCTTGCAATCATCCGGCTAGATAGATCTTAATATCGATTCTAGTTGAGAAAGTGAGAAACCACAGCGGATTGAACATCAAGGATTGCTACAAGTGGATCCTTGAACCCCTAGTGCCTTTTTATAATTATTTACCTTCAATTTAATTTAATTTTGTTACTTAGATCAAATCCATACAAAATCTGGTTGTTAGCTTTCAATAAACACTATTGGATGTGTTTGTGAATTCTTACACAAGTCCCTGTGGATCGACCTCGGTCTTACCGAGTTTATTACTACATCGCAACCCTACACTTGGGGAAGTGAACACTTGTTCCGTAGAAAATGGCATCTTGTGCACATTTTGCTTACACTTTACGACACATAAATCCTTTAAAAATTTGGCGTATGAAGGAATTTGCTTAATTGCATCCAACAAGGGGATGTTGATTTTGACTTGTTGGAAGACTTCTAGGATGTCCTGATTTTCACTTGACTTTTTTATTGGGACACACGCTCTGGCTCTTCATCTTGTAGAGCATTGCTCAATTTACCATCGCTCTTAGAATCAATCAGATCATTCGGCTTTGTGGCCTTCACCAGTTCAAAATTTTTAATTATTTTTCCACTTCTAAGAGTAGTGATGGCTTGAACATGTTCCACATGAGGATGGGTTAAAGAAGTGGTGTTTATTTCCAATTGTTCCTTGGGATTAGGATGAGATTAGGTCAAAACAGTCCCTTTCTCCCTAACTCCTAGGTGTGTCTCAATTCTTTCAACCGGAATTTTAAGTTCATTCATGGCTTGCATGCTGGACTGATTTATCTGAGTTTGTCCAATCATGAACGTGTTCAATGTAGAGTGCTCTTTTGAGGAGGTCATTGGGACACATTGTTTGTATTTACCATGGGTCCATTTCTCCCATTAAAATTTGGTTTACACCGCCACTCAGGATTAGTCAAGTTAGAATTTGGTCCACTAAAGGGGCGTTGGTAAGCATTTGCAGCATTCGATTGAGTTTGCAAGATATCTTGAAATGCGGGGATTGTTGGGCAATCCTTTGTCAAGTGAACATCACGCTCACAAATACCACATACACTCTCAATGGCCTCACCGGTGGTTATCATGTTAACACTCCTCAATTCTATGGGCTCAACCTTCTTTGTGAGACCTGCCACCTTTGTGTTTAAATCGTCCTCCCCATCTAATACATGTACACCTTTCTCTTTTGGGGCTGACTTAGAATTCCTAATTGGATTAAAGATGTCCCAAGATTGGGCATTCTCGGCTAGCATATCAAAGTAATCCCAAGCATCATCGGGTGATTTGTTAAAAAAACTCACCATTACACATCATTTGAACAAAATGACAGATGTTTGAACTTAATCCATCATGGAAGAAGTCAATCAAGCGCCACTTTTCATAACCATGATGTGGGCACTTTAATAAAATAGTTTTGAACCTCTCTCAACATTGAAAAAATGTTTTATCTAATTTTTGGGAGAAATTCATGATGGTTCCCCTTAGTGCATTAGTTTTATGAATCGGGAAGTACTTTTTAAGGAACTCTCGGGTCATCTTGGCCCATGTCCGATGCTTCTAGGTTTAAGTGATTGAAACCATACTTTGGCTTTGTCCTTTAGAGAGAAGGGGAACAATTTCAGTTTGATTACATGTTGGGAGACATCATTAAATTGAAAGGTATTGGTAATCTCCTTAAATTTACTAAGGTGCGCATATGGACTTTCAAAGTTGAGTCTATGAAATTTCATGAGTAACTTGATAATTCTCGATTTGAGATCCACGTTTCCTGCATTAGTTGAAAAAACAATGCAGGAAGACATGGTTGTTCTTTCGGGTTGTAGATAATCTCTTAACCAGAGGAACATAGTGTTCCTCATTCTCATTACGTTCCCTCTTAATTGGTGGAGCATGATGCTCAACATCTTCAACATTTTGTGGTTCATTCTCAGCCATGATTTCCTAGACGTTTTCTAACTTGTCTGTGATTGACTATGCCTTCAACTAAACCTCCTTCACTTAGAAGTCGCGATGTATGATCACGCTCCCAATTGGGCATAAAACATAAAAAAAAAATATATAATATAAAATCTAAAAACAAAACCAAAAATAAAAACTAAGAAGTAAAAGAGTCTAAGTTAGAACGATGTTACCGGATTTGAAGAACTAGATTAGTAAAGAAGATCCTACAAAATAAACAAAATCTGTTATTAGTAGAAATTTCTGATAAAAACCTAAAAATAGTAAATCCTAACCCAACTTAACTATACCCTAATTACAAAATTCAGAACTGTTAACCTAATCCCCGGTAGCGGCGTCAAAAACTTGTTCGCTCGCCTCAAGTGCAAGGCTGCGATGTAGTAATAATTCTCAGTAAGACCCAGGTCGATCCTCAAGGATTGTCGTAATAATTCTAAACTTTATAACTAGGATGAACTAAATTTGAATTTGTAATGATGGACAAAAATTAAGAACATAAACTATCTATTTTAGAAATAAATCAAGGAAATAAACACTAGAGCGCCAAGGATCCACTAATACTCATTCACAATGCCAATTCAAACCATTCAAGCCAATCATGCAATTGGAATCGGAGTTCTATCCCTATCAAATTGGAATATAGAGCAATCAAATCATCACAACATGTCTAACATAGTGGATCATCTACTAATATAGTTTTCTTATAATTAACTAAGGCATTGGGTGTATTCGATCACACAACCCAATCCTTCACAAAACAAGCAAGATCATATTCATAATTCTTCCTCAAGCCTTGTCACTAGACTTAATTTAGAAGCATGAATTGAACTTCTATTGAACCAAAATCAACACATAAACAACTATCTCAGATCCAATCAAAAGAGAAAAACCCCTTCTAGTCTAGTTCTGGATAAGCACTTAGGAAACTTGGTTTGTAAGATCCCCTAGCATCCAGCATATCAGGGTGGATCTAAGATCTCTACAATCCAAAATCCTATTAATCAATACCCTATTAAGCAATTTTACTAATCAAAACATCCCATGTAAGTGAATTCACAAGAGATAAAAGATCAACTAAAAATACTAACTTTATTTCAAACTTGAATTAGAAGTGTTCTTCATAAATCAAAAAGTACTTGAACTAATTCAAATTAAACATTGTAAACAACTAAAAGCTTCACTTCTTAGCCTTAGCTAAGGGGTTAGCCAACCATTAATAGATTAAACTAAAACTCAAAAGAAAACTAATGAAAAAATAAAAAAATCGAGTTTGATGGAGTTGTAGACGCTCCATAGCGATCTCCTTCACCTCCCACAACTATCCAAGCCTTCTATGTTATCTTTAGATCCACCCCTAGGTGTCCTTTTATAGATTTGAAGCTCCATCGCGCGATAAAATAGCGAAATCGGATGTCCTAGCCGCACTAGAAAACCCAGAAATTCAAAATTTGGAAAGTGCAAAATTTTGCACTGCTGATTGAGTATGGCCGACCGGTCTTGAACAGTCATAAACGGTTGGAGGTGGCTGGCCAACCAGTCTTGATTGGTCGGATAGTGTTAGATTAGGTCCAACAAGCATGTAAGGAAGGCTCCCTTATGGCCGACCAGTCTTGACCAGTCAAACTTATTTTTCTCTTGATTTTCTTCTCTCTCTCTCTCTCTCTCTCTCTCTCTCTCTCTCTCCTCTCCTCTCCTCTCCTCTCCTCTCCTTGCTTCTTTCTTTCTTCTTTGGCCCACCTTCTATGATCATCAATTGGCTTCTAAAATGGCCTTTTTGCCTTCAAATAGGTGAAGTCTCTCTCTCATTCCTACAATCACAAAACATGCATTAGATTAGTCTTTTAAACATCAAAACCATGCATAATGAGTGATGAAATGGGGTTAGAATATACACAATTCAGAGCTCAACATTTACTTAAATGGTTGTTTGAGAAATGGATTAATAAATGTTGAATTAATCATGAATCCATTGCACTTGGGTGTTTTTAGATGGTTAATCCAGATGCTGTGAGCGTGTGTACTTATATACTTTGTGGGCTACTGGAACACCATTTGAATGTCTTTTGTTGGTGTTGCCTAGTGGATAATTCGAATGTTGTGGAAACATGTACCTTTAGTATTTTGTGGGCTCTTAGACCATTGACAACACCTTTCTTGCTATGGGAAACGGGTCAACTATTTGAAAGACTCGATCTCTCGCGGTGAGTTGGATTAACTATTTGAAAGATCCACTCTCACGTTTATCAGGGGAAAAAGTCAACTGTTTGAAAGACCCAGTCTCATGTATTGGTTCGTCTGGATGTTCATCTCCCATCGAAGAACCTGTGCATGCATTCCATGCATTTTAATAAGATGCATTGTAAACTATGATTTTCTGTATCCTTTTTTTCTTCTTCTAAAGTTATACTTTATTGATATGTCATTGTGTAACCTTGAAGGGATTTTCATTAAGTTGATTACTCACGATTCGAATTTGAAAAACAAACAACAAGTGATGCAGGTAGTTGGAGTCTCGGAGTTTAGGATGTCCATGTTAAGCTCAATGGAGAGATAGATGATTGGGTGGAGTAATGTTAGCTTGGCTGAGCTGCAGGAACTCGAGCCGTTAAATTTATTTGGGGCTTTCCATTAATATTGATATCGATATCTTATACATTGGTTGTTTTAGTTTTGTGACGGTCCCTATGGGCATTGTTTGGAATTGTGTATTTTTGGATATTTTCCCATCTGCTTTATGCTTAGTTATCTTTGCTCATCTCTAATTTCCATTGTATGGATATGACTACTCTGATTTATTTTTGTGTATGTGATGAATGTTAACCTGACTTTGTATCCACATGGAAAGTACTCCCATGTGTGGCATTTTTTTCCAGGTAAACGTTAAATTTCTGCCGTGAAAGCATTGCATTCAAGTGGCGAAATTCGGGTTATTACCCGAGCGGGTGTCTTTACACCCTACCATCATAGTGTTAACACCCTTAGATTCAGAATTTGGGTCTTCATACTCGGGTGTTGTGTTTAGGGCATTACATATGTACATTAAACTGTGCTATTCAAATATTAAGGGTGGCAATGGCCGGGTAGCCTGCCAACCCAATAAGATGGATCGACTTTGGTTTGGACTTGGACTTACTAGCTTGGCCTGTAAAATGTTGCGAAAAAACTTCCGCATGTGATCAATGTAGGCAAAACAAAAAATCATGAAAGAAAATGGCCAAACAAATAGCCAAAGAGCTAAACAAAAAACAAGAGATGAGATACAAAGATTTACAATATGCCTGCTCTAAGGGGTAGCAACCATGAGCTGACCCACCATGTGAATTTGGAAGATTTTTTGGGTGCTAATAGTGGAACCACATGAAGATGGAATCGGTTTGATGTTTTTGGGCATGTAATATTTACTAGGCAGTAACCTGCTGGATGCTTTGGATTAAACAGGACTTGTCTCTGGTAGTGACCCATCAATGCTAGAAAAGCTTTGTAAGCCCCACCATGATATTTATGTTTTATCCAAGCCGTCTATGCATTTTCCAGATCATTTTAGGGAATGTCGACAAAAATGAGCTCCAAGGCCCCACCATGATGTTTGTGTTTTATCCACGTTGTCCAAGCATTTTTCCAGGTCATTTCAGGGCATGCCGAAAAAAATGAGAAAGATGTAAATCTCAGGTGGATTGACCACCATTAAAAGCTTATTAGGGCCCATTATAATGTTTATTTTCCATCCAAACTGTTGATTAGGTCACATAGACCGGATGAAGAGAAGAAACAAATATCATCTTGATTTAAAACTTTTGTGGCCCTGGGAAGTTTTTAACGATGGGCATTTAATCAATACTATTTTCTGTGGTAGGGTCCACCTGGGATTTAAATCTGCCTCATTTTTAGGCTCACGCCCTAAAATGAGCTGGAAAAATGGATGGATGGTATGGATAAAACAAATATATCATGGTGGGCCAAGATTTTTCTAGTCAGCTCGGTACTGGAGGGTCATTAACGAATCTAACTCCTCATACATACAGGGCGCAGATTAGAGCTAAGCATGAGCTGAGCTCAGCCATATTTGAGCTAGGCTCGGTCACTGAATAGCCTGGGTCTTGGCTCATGTTCAGCTTGGCTCGGCCAATGAGTTGGCTTTGCCGAGCTTTCGAGTCGAGTTCGAGTTGAGAGACGAGCTTGGATAAATTTTTTACATGTGTTCAAAAATTTTCAGAACTTACATGTTATATATATTATTTAGTATTTACACAATGTTAGAAAAACTTACTTTAACAAAGTTAGAACTGAAATAAAAATTGAATAAATATTAAAAACTTACTTTCAAGTTTCACCATTCCCGAGGTTTGTTTGGCAAGCTATCACTCCTATCCAAATTTTCATAAAGAAATTCATTCACCTCTCCTGAATCAGAAGGTGGAGGGGGTGTTCCATCATGTTTTTGGATAGACTCAATTAGGTTTTTCTAGCCTTCTTTGTGAGCTTATTTATATGGAGTACCCAACATCTTGTAAAATTCAACAAGTTTGGAGATGAACTTTGATACTTTGTTACTCTTCTTCTTAGTGCTTTTACTCGATCCGGCTTCATTATCATGATGTCTTAGAGTTGGTGGACATCGATGATGTGTATAAGTATTTCCAAACTTCGCTTCAAAGTGAGTTGTATTTGTTCTTCTTCCGACAAATCTAATCCTTCTTCCTCCTCTTCCTCTTCTTGATGATTTCTCTCTACTTTTCGTGTATTAGAATGTTCCGCAATCACAACTCTTAAGGACGGTTTAGGAGTTGAAGGTTTTTTGTTTGAGTTTAGAAGGGCTTGAAAAAGGAGTTGAACATCCTTTGGGGCTTTAGGGCATGGTTTTGCATATCCACCTCGACATGCTTGGTGTAATCTAAGCTTATTTGTTTTGTTAAAGAACCTTTTTCCCACATAAACGACACATAATATTCCTAGTCCATAAATTTGGAGAGTGAACTAGGGAACTGTACTCCCAAATGTCGGTTGATGGGTCAGATGACTGTTAAAACTATTTTTCTTGTGTTTTGTTGTTCTAGGGGGTTATGAGTAATAGAAACATTCATAGACAATCACAAGCATTCACAAGGTATACACGAGAAAGTATTGTAAGGTGAATTTTATTCCAAAGATTCTGAGGTCTTGTACATTTCAAGTTGTGATATTGGTCACGAGCCCTTAATTACATCAATGGATGATTACCCTTGATTAAAAGGCAAAAGTAAATATATGCATGCATCATAGATAAATTAAATAAAGTATTAAGAGAGCATAAATATGAGTAAAGCATATCACAAACAACACGAGGAGTTTTACGTGGAAACCCTTGGGGGAGAAAACCACGGCACAAAGCGATAAAATTCTACTATGAATATTTATTGTACAATAGATAGAGTATGCGAAAAGAGGCTCGGATAGGTTGAGCAGGTGACTAAGTCATCAGGGACTATGGTCTTTGAGTTCACAGTCGTAAAAATAAGGTTTCAGGTTTCTTATGGATTGAGCCATCATGTAGACAAGTTAAACGCTTATCTCATGTTCTTTCGGGCGTTCCTCAACTAGGGTTTTAATCAAATCATGCAACACAGTGCCAATGACCGTCATTGTGGATGGGTGACCACAAGAAAACATTCCCCAATTCTTATGTAGTGCAACACAGTGCCAGTGACCATCGCAGTTGGACGGGTGACGCAGGAAGACATGCCATAGTTGCCATGCTCAACACAGTGCCAATGACCGTTGAAGTTGGACGGGTGACTGCAAGAAGGTATATTACTACTGTCAAATGGTATGACATAGTGTCAGTGATTGTCGCTGTAGATGAGTGATCGCGGGAAGACATATTATGGCTATCAAATGGTACGACACTGTGTTAGTGATCGTCATTATTGGATGGGTGACCACGGGAAGACATATTATGGCTATTGGGTGGTGCAACACAATGCCAATGACCATCGCAGTTGGGCAGGTGACGGTAAGAAGACACACAGTGACTACCTGAGCTGCTCAACTGATGGATCTCGTTTTGGATGGCCAGTATATCAACTGGTTTTAGTGATAGCAGTTCATAATGAAGTGTTTTAGGCGTTTTAGAACTCTTTGATTATGATTTCTAATGATAACCATAGCCCCTTTGGTTTAATCTCATACCTCGATCCGGGATGAATAGAGTTCATATAACGTATATGAGGAGTACAAAATAAATATGCTGTATTGCATGCCTGAAAGAGAATTGTCCTGTGCTTGATGTTTAATGCATCGGGTGAATTATGCATTTGATTTGGTTAATCCACTTTATGTATATCTTTAAATTGGCCACATTATTATTAATGATCAATATTTCGAGAGATTGGATCAATCAGATGAGTAATGTTCAAGCCATATTTGAAAAATGATGAAGTTATAAATGTCCTGCGTGGGGGGGGGGGGAGGATATGATAACTCAATTCAATTCTGCTTCTTGTAATCTTAAAATAAATCAGGGAATCAATCACAAGACTAGTAAGAATAAATATACAATTAACCAATCTGAAAGTAAATAGAGATCAATATGAAAACCTTGGATTAAATCGTAAGACAATTTTTCACTTAGAAATCGAAGTAGGACAACCTTATGTCACGATTTAAGGATTCATAAACAATCAAGTACATAAAAAGATAAACAATAGAATAATCACCACGACACAAAGAGTTATAGTGGTTCGGTGCTAAAAACAACTTGCACCTACTCCACTCCCATAATTACTTTTCCTTGTAATTTTGGCTTTCCACTATATAAAGGTATTCACAGGTTCACCTTTAAAACCTGATACAGAGATTGTAATTTTTACAAGGTTATCACAACAAAACCTCAAGTGATTTTCACAGGCTAATCACTAACCTTAAGTGATTTTCACAGGTTAATCACTAACAACCTGACTTGAAATTTTCACGGGTTATCTCAAATAAAACTCAAAAGTATGAAAAGATATTATTGTTCTTCTTGTAGAAGATGATGAAGCTCAGCAAAGATGAAACTTCAATCGTGCAGTGATCTGATCTTTGTAGAGGATAAACCAATATAGCTTAAACAAGATGGATCTAGAAATTTTTAAAAAGAGTTTCTCTAAAAGCTGCAATTTTAGTTCTCTTATTTCTAGTATGAGAATGATATTTTCTTTACATAATTAAATTAAATGAGAAGTGAACTAAGATAGCTATAAAATAAAATATGAATTTAGAACAAATAGTTAGACTATAATGGAGAGCTTTATCACTAGAGAGATATTATTTTCGTGTTTTTTCTTGATGAAAAAATAGAGTGAAGAGAGCTTTATTTGTAGTAAAAAGTTAGGTCTTCAGTTGATTGAAGTCTGACTTCGGCTGACCAAAAATTCAACCGTTTTATCCCAATGGCTATCAGATTTCACGAGATAAGAATTTGTTCAAACTTCGGCTGACTTAAGTGTCGGTTCGGCTAGCTCGAGTGAACTTCGGCCGACCTGAGATAGGGTTGGGATGACCCGAGTTCCGAGTCCAGAAAATAGTTTGGAATATGGAAATTTGACCGAAGTTTCTTCGGCTGACCAAAGCTTGTTTGGCTAGCCAAACACAGGATTGGGCTGACCGAACATCTCCAGAATTTTACAATAAAGCTTGCTGGAAACTTGACCGAAGTTCCCAGGCTGACCGAAGATTTTTGGGCTGACTGAATACTTGGTTAGGCTAGCCGAATTTCTTGAAATATGAATTTTTCAAGAGATTAGAGTTATTAACTAAAAAGTTATACAAAAACACCTAACCTAAGGTCATCCCTATGGTCAATATTACCTTGGCATATATGATTTATCTAAGAAGCTTTGCAGCAACTTGTTGTAGAGTCGATAGTCTTGATCTTGATGTGTTTGTTGAAGTTGACTCTTGTCTTCTTAAAGAACTTGACTTGCTCAAACAACCTCATGCACTAATGTCTACGAAGTTTGACAACCATATTGTGCTTAACACTCACAATTTGTGCCTAGCATTTACAATATTCTCCTTTGTCAATTTCGTGACAAAACACAACATATTATATAATAAGTGACTCTCAACATCCATAAAAGAATAAAATGAACTTTCATCTTGTATGCTCTTGTCTTGTATGCTCCCCTTGAAAGTAAGCTGCTCCCCCTACACATATGCTTAGAAAGGAAAACTTTGCATAACATAGCATAACACATTCATATCATATTGTATAATATTTTCGTAAAATGTTAACACAATCAAAGCTAAAACTAACATAACTAACATAAAGCTAACATTAACAAAATCAAGCATATCATATTTCTCCCCACAAGTTGACAAAGGAAGAAAAACAAATAAAATGAGTTCACAAACATAGTAGCATACTAACATGCTGAGTTTATCAGTAGAGTACTCATAAACATTCATTACAAACCAAATAAAAATAGAAAATCATTTTGACCCAGATGAAGAGGAAGGTAATGGCATCTTAGGATCAATGCGTTTCAAACTCTTACTTATATGATAAAAATACTTTTTTCATATATTTCATACTAAGCTTTTGAGTTGCAACAAGAGTTTCTTGAGAGACATGCAGTGAATCCATCCTCTGTTCTAGGGTAGAAATATGAGAGTTATAATAAGAAGGATTGTAATCTGGATCATCTTCATCTTCAACTTCAACTTCAACGTATCAAATAAATCATCCATATTCACATTGCCTTCAGTGCCTTTTTCATCAAGCTCATGCTTTTGGGAGACACCATGTTATTCCGGTAGATGCTCCAAAGTCATCATATTCAAATTAGAATTATTGAAAGGAAGTTCGACTCTGGTGCCTCTTTAGTTGGAATTTAAACATGCATATTTAGGGCAATAGTAGTAATAATGTAATACCCCAAAAATTTGGACGCACGAGTAAGTACACGAGTGCATATTCACATGTGAAAAATTTAAATTCTAGGCTGTGTTGTCCACACGCATACACACGTATATACTTTTATACGCATTCTAACATTTTTTTAAATCCTTTGAAAACTCAGTATACTTAGCTAAATCAATAAACTGACCGTTAGAATGATCTATCGTTGCTAGACCGGAAGATTTAACCGTCCACTCCGATTTCGAACTACGCGATCAATGTAAACCGCCGTACATCATCCGTACACATGTCTGTCCATAAATATGACCCGTACATCGTGTTCGTCACAAGGCATATGCTTAGACCAGTGATTTCTTGGCCTTATGAACCTGCTCGGGTGTGTTTGTAACACCCTAGGATTTTAGAATAATTTAAATTATAATTTAGTTAATTATTTAATAATTTAAATAAATTGAAATATTGATAAATTAATAATAAATCATCCGTAAGGAATTATTATATGGTCTCCTTATTAAATTTGCTTAGAATAAACCCTAGAACAACATGGAAGTGATAGATTTTACAAAACTCGTAAATTTATGATAATTACGAAAATGCCATTAGTTAAACTTAAGTTATACCACCTTTTTAAGTTTTATGATTTTCGAAAATCATTTTCACATGAAACTCTATATACTAGTTTTAGGACACGATCTAATCATACACGTCAAATTTCAGCCGTCCAATCATCCCACAAATGCCCTAATCAGAAATTGGGCCATAAGTGGCCCACCTCAATTCGGATCTGCCTTATTTTTCTTTTCAACGATTAATTTTATGTTGTCCACCTATTGGACGGATAAAATGGTCCAAATTCACCTAGGGTGGACCCCACTCCTGAGAACAGTAGGTTTTATCGCATGTACGTGCGTTGCACGTTATATTAAAAAAAAAGAAAGTTGACACCAATTCGTCTCCAGAAGCTACATAACAGAGGAGGTCGCTGCCATCTCACAACGTCCATCATAGTGGGCCCCAATGAGAAATCCAGCTCGTTCAACAGAACTGGACCCCATCCAAACTCGGTCCGTCCAAATCCTGTGACCGTTCGTCACTTGTGTAGCCCACTTCAATCAACCGTTTAAAACCAAGAACACCAAGATCCACATCATCCACATCTCCACCTCAACTCGGATCTGCTTCATTTTTCTCATCGACGGCTAACTTTATGTTGGCCATTAGTTGGACGGAGGAAACTAGCTAAATCCACTACAAGTAGACCCCACTTAAAAGTGGAGCATAAAAATTATATTACACGTGCATGTTGCGTACAAAAAAAAGAAGAAAAAGAAGCCAAGCACGAGTCTTCTTCCTCATCTTTTACGTAACAGCGTCCATCCGCTGGAAGCTTTGGGCCACCTTGCGTTCATCAGGGTGGATCCCAATGGTCAATCCAAGCCATCCATCCGACCTCCCCTCAATAGTAGACAGCCCCTTTGAAGTTTTTGTTTTATCTTTTACTTCGTGTATAGCGTACACCGGTCCGTGATTTACAATCAATGGTAGCTAAAAACCACCAAGATCTCGCATTCTGCCTTGCATGGGCGTACAAGAACGGCTGTACTAGGGTCGTGTGGACCCCACCTATCTTCCCAACGGTCCCAAATGTGTAGGATACATGATCCAAGGAATTGAATCCTTCTTGGAATAGGAAAGCTTGTCAACCCCACGTCCGATCGTGAGACTGTTTACACGGCTATAAAAGCCCATCCTCTATCTCTTCCTCTCTTCAGAAAACGTCAGAGAGAGTGAGAGAGAGAGAGAGATATTCGTTAGAGAGAGAGAGACGTTGGAGAGAGAGAGAGAGAGTGAGACGTTAGGAGAGAGAGAGAGAGAGAGAGAGAGAGAGAGAGAGAGAGAGTGCTGCTGTTGATACTGGGGCAGCGTCCCAGACCAAGAAGAAAGAAGAAGAAGAAAGAGAAGAAGAAGAAGGAGGAAGAAGAAAAGAAGAAAGAGAAAGAAAGAAAAAGACCAAGTCGACTCGCTGAGTCAACTCAGATTCAAGTTAGGTCCTATTTGAAGCCTACAGATTAGCAAATCTGTGAGTGATTCATCATAGAACTTTCTAGTTAATGTCTCTTCCATTTAATTTATTTTCTTCCTAAGTATGATGTTCAATTTTCATGTTATCCTTCAACATGGTTCGTAGGTAACGATCCATCCATTGATCTCTTTTTTAACTTTAACGTAAAGTCATAAACTTGATCTTAGGTAAGGGATCTATCCACCTCCTATCTATATCCTTAAATTTCACCTGCTAATTATCCTTTTCTTATTGAATTAATTTTATCAAGTTTTCCTTTTTAATGCACATGTCAGAATTCCACGACAGTTCAACGTAGGATTTCATACAGGTGATATCGCCAACATGCACCCCTAGATACACATAGTATTCTTAAGATTCCACGTGACATTATCCTTAGAATCGACAACAACTTAGGTTTAGATAATGTACAATACATAACTCTTGGAACAACCTTAGTTATTCGTAACACTAAACCTTACGTGATGATCTTCTTAAACTCTTCGATTGACAATAACTAAATTGAGACAAAGAATTACTCGAATAAAGTAAACACATGCATGGTGTGATTGGACTTGAATTTGATATGCATTGTATGCTTGAAGAAGTGCTTCCATAACTCATGACATACGCATTCATTATACACTACGACAGAACAGGAGCATGGTTGATTTGACTCCTGGCGTGCATGGTTGATTTGCCGCCTCGCTGTACCGGTTAGGTGAGCATGGTTGATTTGCGACAGGTTCCTAATGTTCAGTGGCAGCGAGTTCTGGTCGTTTCACTTATTGAGCATGGTTGATTTGCTCGGTTGGATCAGTGGTGCATGGTTGATTTGCCCACTGGCGTGCATGGTTGATTTGCCACCTCGCTGTACCGGTTAGGTGAGCATGGTTGATTTGCGATAGGTTCCTAATGTTCAGTGGCAGCGAGTTCCTAGACGTTTATTGCTCTCACACGTATCATAACATACATGACATCATGATAATCATGTTCCACTAATAATAAATCATAAAGTATATGACCATAACCTCATCCTCGCTTATTTCATACAATTCTATCCGTTGATGATTCGCATCCAGTCTCTTATTAACTGGAATATTACCTGTGATGGAAATGACCTCACTGGGCTTTTAGCTCACCAAAATCACCACAGTTCTTGCAGGTTTTCAGGAAGAACAAGACATAGGCAAAGGAGAGTATTCAGGGGGTCTCATCCTTCGCGAGCGTCAATCGTGCCAGATTTATTTTAGTTTTGTAAAAATTTTATGTAATAAGACATTAGTGGAAAAGAAATTTTATATTTGGGGATTTATTTTAGATATATGATGTGTGGAATGGAATCTCAAGGAATCTATGCTCGAATTTTCAATTTGCACCCTGGAACTCGGGCTTCGGGTTGTTGTACTCGGGTTCCGAATTTCGGGGCATGACAAATAAGATAATCGAAGGGCAAATTTTCATGCTTAAGCTACATGCGATAATGAATAATGTAGGCACAGATGAAAGTAGGAAGACAAATACGTATCCTAGTAGCAGTAGAATGCAAAACACGTAAGATGAAGGGAGTAAGATCAGTTTTGTTCTGTGCTCTAGGATAGACATTGGAAGTGAATATACGATGAAGAACTCGAAACTTAGGAAATAATTTTTCAAGAGGAAGAGCATTACCTGATCTCCAATCCGTATCAAATCCACACAAAACTTAGGTAACAATGTTTTTTCTGATTGAGACATCTTATCAAATAAGGGAGGAATTGAGATTCCATCCTCTACCATGTCAATTTTCATTAATGACACAATGGTAACCGGTGTGATTGTCACCGTTTCCTCAACAAATTTTATCTTAAAAAAGATATCATCACTTAGAGAGAATTCCAAGATGGAGGAATACATGCCTTGGACTATTGATCGGTATGCATTTCCTCCCCATTGGAGAATCTTTTCCCAGCCAACTTTGGAATGAAGATCATAGAATTCATATTTAACAATATAATTGAGATTAACAAATCGTTCAACAATGATATCTCCAGAACGGAAATCATGGACATAGTCGGGATCATCTTCTGACGGTGGAATTGTCCGAATCTCTCTTGGAATGGAACGAGAAGAAGAGTCGGGATAGTATTTGTTAACGGCTCATTTAGGACGATATTCCATGACAAAAGATCAAAGAAATATAGCAGGATAAACACTTTAACAAGAAAACCCCAAAAAATAAGGGTTTCCAACCACAAAGATGAGATTAAGAAGCAATGGTGTTGATTAAATGACTAAATCAAGAAGAATATTGATGAAAAATCAACTCACAATACTTACTTGCATGATAATGATGATGGAAAATCTAAGAGGAGCACCGGCCGACCGAAGAAGAAGAAGAATGTAATAGAAAGATGGGTTTCAAGCTCTTTTTAAAATGGATTGATAGTGCTGTTTGGCTGACCGAACAATTCAGTTAATCACGGGTTGGCTGAAAAATCATTATCAATTTTTTTAAAATAAAAGTAATGCATGAAATGATATAAAACAAAATATTTACATAGAACACAAACCGGTATCATTTCTTAATTTTAAAAATTTTATATTGTCAAGTGGCTTGGTAAAAATATCTGCTAATTGATTTTCAGTTTAAATATATTCCATCAAAACTGATTTTCTTCAACTAATTCTCGGATATAATGATATCGAATATCAATGTATTTTTTCCAAGAGTGTTGAATGAGATTTTTGGATATATTAATTGCATTCGTGTTATCGCAATATAGATACATTGTATCTTGTCTTATCCCATAATCAACTAGCATTCTTTTCATCCACATAAGCTGTGTACATGCACTTCCTACAGCGATGTATTCAGCTTCAGCAGTGGATAAAGAAACTGAGTTTTGTTTCTTACTTATCCACGAGACAAGACAATTACCAATATAAAAACATGCACCACTTGTTGATTTTCTATCATCAACATTACCAGCCCAATCAGCATCAGAATATCCTACTAATTGAAATGAAGTATTACATGGATACCATAGTCCAAGATTAGTAAAATTAACAACATATCGAAGTATGCGTTTCACATCAGTTAAATGTGATTCTTTGGGCTCAGATTGATATCTGGCACACACACTGACACTGAATGCAATATCAGGTCTACTTGCAGTTAACTATAGTAGGCTACCAATCATACTTCTATATAAGTGAGAATCTAAACTTTTACTAAGCTCATCTTTTGATAATCGAAGTGTAGTGCTCAAAGAAGAATCATAATTTTTACCATTATCTAAACCAAATTTCTTAACTAAACTTTGAGCATATTTAGTTTGAGATAGAAATATACCTTCTTTCAGCTGTCTAACTTGAAATCTAAGAAAGTAGGTTAGTTCACCAATCATACTCATTTCAAATTCAGACTTCATCAGTTCTGCAAACTTAGGAGACAGATTAGTAGAAGTTGATCTATATATAATATCATCTACATATATCTGAACAATTAAAATATCATTCGGAAGCATTGCGGAAGTGGAAAATCCGAGCTGAGCTGGGAAGGAGATGTTTGTTATCAAAGCATCGGTGCAGAAGGAACTGTTAGAGCACATAAGGGAAGCCAAGACTCCGAAAGAGGCTTGGGACTCGTTTGCTGCGTGATTTTCCCGAGCAAACGATGCTCGTCTACAACTCCTGGAAAATGAGATTGGCACACTAATGCAGGGAAGCATGCCAATCTCGCAGTTTTTACTAAAAGTAAAAAATATATGTATATGTAACGAAATATCCTAGCAAGCAACGGCTGAAAAGCCTATTAGTCAAACGCGCGCAGTAGTTTTGAAGCTGGGTCACTTCGTTACACTAACAGACCTATAAGAGTGACTAAGGTGTCAGTAGTCGTATCTTTTCAAAAGGTAGTTCTTCCTCGCTTTTAGTCCGAAGGCTAGCAATTAGTCTATTCCGAAGGCGAGCAATAGCAAGGTGTTCTCCTTATTTAAGTATTTAACAAATAGAGTTTTGTTAACACTACCCATTTGAAAATCATGGTTGATAAAAAAATTGAGTCAATTTATCATACCATGCTTTTGGTGCCTATTTTAGACCATACAGAGCTTTCTTAAGTTGAAATACATGATTTTGAAGTTTTAGGTCTTCAAATCCTTTAAGTTGTTTTACATAAACTTCCTCATGCAAATAACCATTAAGAAAAACACTTTTCACATCCATTTGATAAATTTTAAAATGTTTAAAATAAGCAATGGATAAGAATAGTCTAATGGATTTAAGGCGAGCAACTGGTGCAAAGGTTTCATCACAATCTATACCTTCAATTTGAGTGAATCCTTGTGCAACCAATTGAGCCTTGTTTCTAATGATATTTCTAAGTTCATTTGATTTATTTTTGAAAATCCATTTAGTTCCAACTACATTCTTATCAGATGGACGATGAACAAGATACCATATATTATTCCAAACAAATTGATTCAGTTCATCTTGCATGGCTAACATCCAATTTTCATCAGCTAGTGCTTCATTTACGTTGGACGGTTCTATTTGTAAATGTTGGGGCTCAAATTTGCACCCATTGTAAAACAACATCCCGTGGTCTATTAACAATGATTTGGATCAGTTTTGAGGCTGAGAAAGCCCTGAAAATGCTAGCATAACCCTGATCGCTTGGTAGCGACCAAAATCTGTAAACAACATTTCGGAGCGGAACTGGACTTGCGCTTCACCTCCAAATGATCCGAAATGTCCTAAAACCCCTAACCTGCAACTTTCGAAGTCATCCGGTGCATATTTTTACCTGCGCACCTCGAAATGCATTTCGTCTCTGCCCGGAACCGACCAAAAAGGGTCCTTAAGCCTACAACTACCATTTCAGAGAGGAACTGGACATGCGCTTCACCGCCAAATGATCCGGAGCACCCCAAAACCCTTAAATAGCAAGTTTGAAGTCATTAAGATGCATATTTCCATGCGCGCGCTCCCCGGAACAACGTTCCTATACGACAAGCCGACCCGGAGGCTCCAAATTAGGAAGTACCAAAATTGGCAATATCTGGACTTCCACACCCCACCTCGTTCATTCAGGAGGTCAATACTAGCCTAAAAGTGGCTTGCGACAATGAGTGCATGTCTAGAAAAGGTAGCTGTCCTTTGGAGGTCCCTCGTCGGAGTTGAAATCTTGAAATTTTCTAAGTGCTGGAATCCTGAAAATCTGGCTAAGTAGTAGGAAAGCGCTGGCAAAGGACATGCGCCTGGCCTCCCACCACATGCGCTTGCACCCTATTAGTGAAAGGGAGTGAATTAAACACTTTTTCGAAAAGCCCCGAAAAACCACATGCGCTTGGCTGTTTTCTGCCACATGCGCTTGACACTGTTTTCTGCCACATGCGCTTGACACTATTTTCTGCCACATGCGCTTGACACTGTTTTCTACCACATGCACTGGAAAATACCTGCCAGGCCAGACCCGGACCCGATTACCCCCTATAAATGAAGTCACTTCACTCATCAGCACAAGATCATCCCCCGCCGACCTCAGAGCGATGTAACCACCACATGCGCTTGCTCTATTTCTCCTCGTCGGATGCCTTGGCCGGAGTGGATTCCCTCACCGGAAACCCTAGCCGGAAAGGGATTTCCTCGCCAGAATCCCAAGTTCAGGAAGAAATCCTAAAAATTTCTAAGTGTTGGGCACATGCGCTTGACACTGTTTCCTGCCACATGCGCTTGACACTGTTTCCTGCCACATGCGCTTGACACTATTTTCTGGCACATGCGCCGGCTCTTCTGGCTGGAAAATCATGAATTTTCTCTAAGTCTGGGAAGCACATGCGCCCACTTTTTGGGTTCAGGCGCATGTGCACTACCACATGCACCCGGATCACTTCTCCTTCATCTATTTTCATGAGAAATGGGCACATGCGCCCGGAAAACAGCCACATGCGCCTGGAACCTTGTCCAAAATGAAGACATGCGCCTGCACCATCCCCTCCACGCGGCTGGACGCTGATGGGAGGGGTGGACCTTCCGTCGCGCGGCCCGCCTTCGTCCGGGATCGAATTTTGATGAAACCGCCTCTCCCAGATGTGTCTCGATGAGATCTATCCATTTACCGGATCAGATTCTCCAACGGTCAATGATAAGTGGCCCAAATCAGTATTTTGGTCCAAAATGACCAACACTTAGCCAATTTGGCAGCTCCAGAAATCCTTCCGAAAGAGCCGAAACGACCGAAAACGAGAAGAATCGGGCGGAATTGGACCGAGCCCGAGAGGGAAAATTTTCTTCTACATGACATGATACACCATAATCATATACCACGATGAGGTTATCCAATCTCAGGACCCTCGAATACCCTAATCAAGCGGTCGGCAAGCCCGCTACTTAGTCATTTTCGGCCCTGGGAAGTACCCTGTTGACCCGGAAATTGACTTCTGCCAAGCAAATCGAAACGCGATCACACCGCGATCTTCGTGGACATAATCCACCCCTGTTCTAAGATGTTCATCGATAATATTCACTGATTTCCCTGATTAGACCGCAAACAGGTCCACTACTTAGTCATTTCCAGCCCTGAGAAGTGCCCTGTTGGCCTGGAAATTGACTTCTGCTAAGCAAATAGAAACGCGATCGCACCGCGATCTTTGTGGACATAATCCACCCTTGTTCAAAGATGGTTATCGATAATACTCACCAATTTTCCTAATCAGACCGCAAACAGGTCTACTACTTAGTCATTTTCAGCCCTGGGAAGTGCCCTGTTGGCTTGAAAATTGACTAATGCCAAATGAAATCAACCGCGATCTCAAAGACGTCGAGGCAAAGCTAAAGTACTTAGGCTATCCAACAGCCGAGTTAAGCATTTATGGGACACCGATCCCCATCATTCATAAGAAATTGGCATGAACAGGAGTCCATAGGACCCTATACTTAGTCACTCGCAAGCATCGAAAATAGCCAATCAAGCCCATTGAATTTAGATCCTCAAAAGATCTTGGCTCAAAAAAGCCTAATTGATCCTAAATAGATCATTAAAAATACTCAGAAGAAAGAATATTCTCGAAGACGAGTCGCCCGACTCCAGAAGAAATACATTTACTTTACTGTACAAAGCTCTATTCATCCCAGATAAAGGTCCGAGGCTAAACCTAAGGGGTTATGGTTACCACGAGAAACCACAAACAAAGAGTTTAAACTAAGCTTGAAACATCCTGCTATGGACTGCCACTATGAAAAAGACAGTCGATGCCCTACCCATCGACAACGGGTCCGTCGGTTGAGCTGATGAGGCAGTTGCGGATTGCTTTCCTAAGGTCACCTGTTCATAGTAACAGGCGCGGGCTTTAGGTTATGCCGACCAACATTTCGATGTTCGTGTATTCCAGCGGTCACCCGTTCACAGCAACAGGCGCGGGCCTAGCGTTGCACCACTCGATTAAAAACCTCGTTCGGGAACGTTGTGGAGTGCTCTCCCAAGGTCACCCGTCATAAAAATACGGGCGCGGGCCTTGGGTTATGCCAACCAACATTCGAGGATCGTGTATTCCAGCGGTCACCTGTTCACAGTAACAGGTGCGGGCCCAGAGTTGCACCACTGGAATCCTGACAGTCTCTCAACCCGGACAGTCCGAAAGAAAATGGGACATAGACATCCGACTTGTCTAAGAAATGTGGTTCAGTCCATAACAAGAAAACAAATAGGTCTATACGACCATGAACTCAAGACCATAATCCCTGATGATTTAAATTACTTGCTCGATCTATCTGAGCTTTCTTTCTAACATTCCATCTATTATATAACTACATCTATAGTGGAATCTTGTCGCTTTGTGCCGTGGTTTTCTCCTGTAAGGGTTTCCACGTAAAAATCTTTATGTTGTTTGTGATTTGTTTCATTTACATTCATGCTCTCTTAATGCTTTATTTAACTTATCTATGATGCATGCATTCATTTACTTTTGCCTTTTTAATCAAGGGTGATCATCCATTGATGTAATTAAAGGCTCGTGACCAGTATCACAGCCTGGAATGTAAAAGATCTCAGAATCTCTAGAATAAAATTCGCCTTGCGATACCTCATTTGCTTACACTTGGTGATTGCTTATGATTGTCTATGAATGTCTCTATACTCAGAATTCCCCAGAATAATGAAACACAGGAAAAAGACTGCCGGCGAGCGGCTGATTTTTCTGGTTCTAACAAACTGGCGACTCTGCTAGGGATTCAAAAAATACTAGAATCTCTGGTTATTTCTGAGTAAATGGACATTCTAGGATAAATCATTTACAAACATTGAGGTGTACGTAAGAAAGGTTACCGCAAGGAGAAATTTTGGTGCCTTCACGGGCGCCAAACTGGCGACTCTCAACGGGAACGTTCTTCCCTTCATCTTTAAGGCAAAAGCATCTGAAAATCAAAGTTTTCAAAACTTTTAAAAATCCTAAAGTTTTAAAAGATAACATAAGCATGTGTATTCCTGTTGCACATTTAGTTTTATGTCTAACTTTTATTGCGATTGAGGTCGTGCACTTTCTATATCTAATTGTAGAATGCTCTAATGGATGTGTGATTGTGCAGTCAAAGTTAGCGAAAATATTGACCTTAAGAACAGTAGAAATGTCGTCTGTGCCTATCTTTTTGGTGACTAGAGGATTCTGCTTCTCGCATTTTACTGTAACGACACCAACCGCTTCTAAGTCCGACTACAGCTAACTCGAAGCCGCAAACAGTTGAAGGAAATGAAAAGAACGATGATGAAGACTCCATATTAGAATAATACTGTGGTCAAGGCATGCTACACCATAAAAAAGAGGCAGTGGAAACTAGAACAAGTTAGCAGCGCTTCCACTGCTAACCAAACTACTGCAATAAGGCCATAAAAGTTCATACCCTTAGTTGGTAGCTTCCCAGCTCTCTTGGAAGTGAACCACCTAGACAGGGGGCAGATCAAGCCGACTATGACAGTCACAAAACCAAGAGAAGGGATTGTCATTGAGACCAGTCAGACGAAATCAAGGCCGATTCGTGAGGAGCAGCCAGCACAGGTTATGATGGTATAGATAATCGAAGGCGAAGAGCCGATCAAACAAGATGTTGAACCGTTAGCGACTCAGAAGTAGATCAACGAATTGACCCAATCTTAGAGTGATCTATCGAGGTGAGTGAAAGAGATCCAGGATGCCTTAGCCACCCCAATTGCACAGAGAATAGCCTATAATGCCGCTTCACCCACTCGACAGCCGACGAAAGAATCACAGGGGGCAGATCATGCCATTTATACAGAAAATAGTTGAAGAGACGGTAGTAACAATTGTCATCAAAGTCATTCTGACAAAGCAGAAGCTGACACGTGAGGGGCGATCAATGCAGGACACGGCGGTTTAGGTGGCCCAAGATGAAGAATTGTTTGAACAGATTAATTAACCACCAGCAATCCCAGAACAAATTGATGAGCTAGTTCAAGATTCAGAATGACTTAGCAAAGTAGTCGAAGGACATTCATGATGCTCTGGAAATCTTAATAGCGCAAGGGGGCCACTCAAAACATCATTTTCGCCCAAGATATCACAGGGGGCAAGTAACGGGTTTCCTCATCAACGAATGACCAGTGAAGTGGCAGTCAATCTCATGGCCAGAGAAGCAGCCAAAGCAGCTGTCAACTTGACAATCAAAGTAACAATCAAAGTAGCTACCGACTCAAAAATTAAAAGAGTAGTAGGAAAAGGAAATTGCTAGCCGACTCGGCACGTTCCTGTAAGTGCCGTAGTGCTATGGGTAATCCCTATTGAGTCTACAACCTCGCCGAACTCTGTATAGGCATAAAGTCGCTGAACTCTACATATGTATAAATATACCCTTGCGCTCTGGGTCTAAACGAGTTGAGAAAATACTCCAGGTTATGAGAATAAACTGAACCATACAATCTCCAGGCTACGAGGATAAACTGAACCATACAATCTCCAGGATATGAGGATAAACTAAACCATAAATCTCCAAGCTACGAGGATAAACTGAACCATACAATCTGCAGGATACGAGGATAAACTGAACCACACAATCTCCAGGTTACGAGGATAAACTGAACCACACAATCTCCAGGTTACAAGGATAAACTGAACCACACAATCTCCAGGTTACGAGGATAAACTAAACCATACAATCTTCAGGCTACGAGGATAAACTGAACCAGATCCCTCCAGGTTATGAGGTGAAACTGAACCAGATCCCTCCAGGATATGAGGTTAAACTGAACCAGATCCCTCCAGGTTATGAGGTGAAACTGAACCAGATCCCTCCAGGATATGAGGTTAAAATACACCAAATCCCTCTAGGATATGAGGTTAAAGTACACCAGATCCCTCCAGGGTATGAGGTTAAACTACACTAGATCCCTCTAGGTTATGAGGTGAAACTGAACCAGATCCCTCCAGGATATGAGGTTAAACTACACTAGATCCCTCCAGGATATGAGCTTAAACTACACCAGATCCCTCCAGGGTATGAGGTTAAACTACACCAAATCCCTCCAGGTTATGAGATTCAACTGTGCCAGATCTCTCTAGGAATTTTCGGATCAATCCAGTCTGATAAGAGGATGGTATTCTATAGACGATCTGCATGAGATGCAATGTCTTCATATTATTATTTTATCATGGTCTTCTTGTTATCATTATGACATTCTGCCATTCTTCTACTCTATATGAGAGCAATTAAGAGTCGTCGATCTTTTATATATATTGTCTTATATGAAGAGAGAAGAAAGCGTTCTGTGAAAGCAATCCAGAGATGATGGTGTCTTATATATGGTTCTATATGAAGATGATCAGGATATTCTATTATTATCAATCTTTTATACACACACACTTGGTCTTATATGAAGATGATCAGAATATCTCGTTATATATTCGGCTTTCATATTCTATAACAGATCTCCTCATCATTATTGTGATATTCTCCTATTCTATATGAAGACGGGTCAGAACCAGGTTTCTCCTATATATATACACATGACTTTATGTGAAGATGGTCAGGGCATTCTATTATGCATCACTTTGCTTTGAGAATATCGACGGCTTTCTCTTATGAATAATTCCGCAACAACAATATGCGAAGAAGGATTTTGATCAGACAGGTATTCTATGTGGATTTCTAAAGCACATGACATCTTTTATCAGAAAGAGACAGTAACGCAAAACGAAGAGCTGAATATACTGGGGGCAAGCCCCAACATATATGATCAGAAACTCAAGCTTATAGGAGAAAACGACTGGGGGCAAGCCCCAATATATATGATCAGAAACTCAAGCTTATAGAAGAAGACAACTGGGGGCAAGCCCCAATATATGATGAGAAACTCAAGTTTGTAGGAGGAAATGACTGGGGGCAAGCCAGAAAATATCCGGTTACGACGCGAGCATATCCCAGATCTAAAAACCCAAGACATCCTGAGATCGACGACAAAGGGAAGTATTATTCTCTTCATTTCATTCTGCATTAATTATCGTAAATATTTAATATTACCATTCATCATAGTTATGATTGCTATTAAGTTATATTGCAAAGCATTCTAACACCCATTGCACAATATCACACAATAGAAAGGTAATTTCCATTGTCATTTCATTAACAAAAGTATGGTTAACATCCTTCAACATCGCATACATGAATGGTCAAAAGTAAGGATCTGTTGTATTGGTTACAATGATTGTGAAATGTAGTCAAGATGAAGCCCCGTGATCGTCTCTATATATAAAGATTGGCAAGAAGAATATCAGAAGTAAAGATCATAGCTCCTTTAGACATCCTGATATCAACCTGATTACGGCCACCTTGGCAGCTTCCATCGCCGACTTTGCCTTGGATAATATTAATGCAGGATTGGGAACATTCTGGAGCTCAGTAGTCAAATCTTCTAGCTGCTTGCGCATCGCTTCGCTATTACTTTCAAGCCTTATAACATTTATTTGATCCTGAGCAATTACTGACTCAAGGCGAGCAGCTTCGAAGCCCACATCTATTTTCTCCGCCTACAAGTACTTAATCTCGACATCAATTTCGGCCAGACGATCCAGACACCCCTTATGTTGCGCCTTATTGCTTTGAGAAGACGCTCGCGCATCCATCGTTGACCGCATATGATGCTCTACTGCAGGTCCCAGAGAATCCACGATCTTTCATTTCCCTTCAATAATAGGGTCTGGCTCGGTGCGTTCAGCAGCCACTACCCTCGTGACGGAGCTTTCAAATGAAGAAATATGATCGACAATCACGAGTGCATTAGATCCTATCACTCCAACGCAAGCCTCCAACACTTTCATTCCGGCACCCAACATATGCCATTCATGTGGATCAGCCAGCGTTTTTGAGATACTCGATAACAAACTCCTCAATATACTTCGCCCGAAACAATCTAAATGATTGAAACAAGGAACATCAGATGCACCAGAGTCAACAATAACTGTGGCAAAGAAATGTGGTCAGCATAATGAAATGATAAACGTAGAAAGAAGAATATATCAAGAAGTTATGGAAGAGCGCTACCAGGGGCCAGAGGTGAGCCAGCAACAGATTCTAAGGGATCCTCAACGTGTGCAGTCGTGTCAATGAATGACTCAGTGATCTTAGCCGATAGCTCCGAAGTCATGATCGAAGATTCGATAGTGTTATTACCAGCATTAATTACCTCAGTCGATGTTGGTACCTCCACCATACCCTCAACATTAGAAGCACCAGAGGCCACAAACACAGTGGTGTCATTCACTGACATAGTGGTCCCTTGCAGATTATCTTCTCTAATTTGCCCGACTCGCTCTCTCACATTAACATGGTCTGATATTTCATTCACCGGCTGAGTCGTCGTCGGGTCCTCTTCACTAATTAACTGATTATCATCCTTATCACCTTCAATCACCAGAAGATGTGTGAACCCAGATTCTTGTGACTATTTCACCAAAGATACTCCGAAGGTATGCCAGTCGTCCAATGCTGTATCCTCCTTACAATGGTCAACTGACACACTCAGAGAAGTCTTATGCCTAATACTTGATGACAAATACGCTTCGACCTGCTCTCTGTAATAGCCTAATCCATCACCGAGGACCTCTGTCAACTCTGGAGGAGGAATGTAGATTGGATCATCAACAGAGCTGTTGTTCCGAATCAGAGCATACTGATGCACCCACCATCTCAGCCAGCCATAAGGACCGCCAGTCTTTCGATAGAGGCCGGGAAGCATAAACCTCACGCCCGTTATTGTCATTAGAAGTTGATGCCATACCCACTCCCAGTGAGCAAGACCTGTGCCATATGCCCGTTCTACTTTGGTTACATCTGGTAATGTTATCGAAACACCCTGATCATATCCGAATTGCCTAGCAAACAGGCTGGGGTAATAAGGCTCCTGCCAAAACTCTATTCCTTCACGTAGTGGAAGTGAAGCAGTACGAATAGACACCAAAAACTCCCTATCAAGAGTATTCATAGAACGTTCATTGTCAATGACTTCTCGATCCTCTTCGACGTTAGAAACAGGAAAGTGGTAGAAGCAAATATCCATCCAGCTGCCGATTTTCGAAGCTATCCAATCAGATGACTGCGCTATCATCTCAAGCTTTCCGTAGTGATAGAGAGGCGCGTGATCGGTGTGGAGATATTGAAAGAGATCCATTCCATATGTCCACGGGAAATATATGCCCAACCACCTGCAGAAGAAATGACACGGACAATAAGCCACGTTCATCCCTCTCCCGGGTCGATCTTTTTACTGGCAATATTGCCGAAAGCCCTATATAGACTGCACAAAACCGGCGGTGCTAAAGAATATCGATAGCCATTTGCAAGAGCTCCTTCCACGACGAAGTAAGAAACCTTGACCCCATCAGCACCCTTGGAGCTAGGTAGCACAACTGCCGATAGCTAGTATGCTAAGAAGCCTGCTAGTTCACAAGTCGACGTAAGATCATTCGGATTGCGGAACCTATATTCGAAACGTTCCTTCATCAAGACTTGGTCTTCCTGCAGAATTTTATATTCTTTATAATCAATGCTTCAAGAAGAAAGAAAAGTTCCATGTCAGAAGAAAAGAAGGCAAGAGCATGCAAATATGAAGTACAAAAGAAGGTATCAGAAGAAATATTACTTCATCCTCTGGCTAAAGTAGATCAACCTGTTGTCGTAATGGATCTTGGTAATATGGTCGAACTGCGACAACTCAGCGAATAACTCCAGACAAGCCTCTGAATGGTAAGCATCTCGAGGACTTTTAAGCTGAGACGAAGACAGCTCTTCATCAGTTGGAACGTATTCCTGGTAATATCGTCCTAGTACAGGCAAGTCAGCCATCATCCGGAGATCCCATAGAGTTATACTCATCTCCCCATATGGAAAGTGGAATGAATTGGTAACAGAAGACCAGTAATTCAAGAAGCTCCGAATGATTGTTGGATCATGGAAGAAATGCCCAGAAGTTGGATCGATAGCCTGATACAGACCAACTTGTTTCAGAATATTCTCGTGACGGACCAAAATCTCTTTTGCCCACGGCTCATAACCAACTCGCTCGTTCAGATGACCTCGCGTACGGAAACTACTCGTCGCCCACATCATCGTCTTATCCATATGCCGAAACCTTTGTTGAACTGTCTCGAAATAATGGTCTGGATAAAGAGCATGAGGATCACAAGTCGGAGCAAGGAAGACCTTCTCTTGGGAGACCTACCCGTTGTTCTCTCCCATCGTCAACCAAGAAAGTAGTCAACAACTACTCGGGAACAGATGTCCACCTTCCAACCCCGTAGAACTGAAAAGGACCTTGATCGTGGGATGGCTCAATGCTCGGGAGGGGTCGGTGCCTCATAAGAGATTTCTCATGTGTAATGACTTGGTCGTTGTAGGGGTTCACGATGAAGAAACCGCACGTTGCGACGATTTAGTTTCTATCCCAGCCAATCTTCATCCGGTCATTCTTCAGATCGACGAGCTGTGTCGACTTCTCCTCCTGATCGACTGCCTCAGCTGATTTCTTACCTCGATTCCGTCTCTTCTTCTTCTTCTGAACTTCTTGATTATCCTCGAGATGTTGGGCAAGCAAACTAGAAGGAACTGCCTCGACGACACTCGGAGCACCAGTAAGTTGACAATACCAAGAGGACCATTCTTCCTCGGTCCGTTGCGTCGGAGGCTCGGATACGGTTCTATCCACATAAATACACAGTAACACCTCATGGGGAAGCTGCTTTATACTATCAGAGAAATCCTTCACTTCAGGATCGATTGTCACGGGGAAGCGCGAACAACACTTTGCTATAGATGGATCGACACATCTTCAATAGTCCTCTTCTTCCCGTGTTGCAGAGATGAGGTACCAGAGACTTGCAGCCTGGAAACTTCACCAGAAGATCTTGTCATCTCTACCATGATTTGCTGCTACACACAAATAAGGAAACATCAGGAGAGAGCTCCATTTCATGCAACAAAGCAACACAATAAGGTATGCATCATAAAAAATAAAATCACATAATCCCATCATGGATTGCACACACAAACGAATTACGATCCACTAAAAACATGAGAGTAACAAGATTCAAGCGCACACATGTCACAAGCGTTGGGCAAAGATTAGAAACAATCCCAACATCGAACGTACACAATTGTTCACACACAACAATCTTGCGTACGTTCGAAGCACTTGAGCGCAGTCAGCAGGCAGTTGCAAGCTATAACAGGCCAAAGCAGGTAGCCTACTATAGGCCCAAGGCACTAAGTACCCATCGGGCTTGAATTTTTAGCAATCTAGTCTCAAACAACATCGAATTTGACTGAGAATTGAGCCAGATAGGCAATTTCTTCACCAAGTGCAAAGCGGGGCCAAAATATCCAGAATTTGGCTAAGTTTTGGGCTGCAATGCGCCTGTACCCTGAGGGTGAGCTATCTACCTTGGGAAAATTAGATTTTTCTGACTCAAAAAAATTTTGGAATGACTCAGTGAGTCAACTATTTATACTTGAGCCTAATGGACCGGTGCACTGCACTAGCGTGACGTAAGCATCCAGCGCAGCACACCAGGGGGGCACTTGTTGGGGCTCAAATTTGCACCCATTGTAAAACAACATCCCGTGGTCTATTGACAATGATTTGGATCAGTTTTGAGGCCGAGAAAGCCCTGAAAACGCCAGCATAACCCTGATTGCTTGGTTACGACCAAAATTCGTAAACAGCATTTCAGAGCGGAACTGGACATGCGCTTCACCACCAAATGATCTAAAATGTCCTAAAACCCCTAACCTGCAAGTTTCGAAGTCATCCGGTGCATATTTTTACCTGCGCACCTCGAAATGCATTTCGTCTCTGCCCGGAACCGACCAAAAAGGGTCCTTAAGCCTACAGCTACCATTTCAGAGTGGAACTGGACATGCGCTTCACCGCCAAATGATCCAGAGCACCCCAAAACCCTTAAATAGCAAGTTTGAAGTCATTAAGATGCATATTTCCATGCGCGCGCTCCCCGGAACAACGTTCCTATACGACAAGCCAACCCGAAGGCTCCAAATTAGGAAGGAAGTACCAAAATTGGCAACATCTGGACTTCCACACCCCACCCCGTTCATTCAGGAGGTCAATACTAGCCTAGAAGTGGCTTGGCGACAGTGAGTGCATGTCTAGAAAAGGTAGCTGTCCTTTGGAGGTCCCCCGTTGGAGCTGAAATCCTGAAATTTTCTAAGTGCTGGAATCCTGAAAATCTGGCTAAGTAGTAGGAAAGCACCGGCAAAGGACATGCGCCTGGCCTCCCACCACATGCGCTTGCACCCTATTAGTGAAAGGGAGTCACTACGTGAAAATGGGCAAAAAAAGACGAATTTTGAGACAGTCAGGAACCATCTGTAAAATCCTTTGGTTTAAAGACGATTATAAACCGTCTATAAACTTCACAATAGTTATTAACCATCTTTTATATGAAGAAAAATTGTCTTATATGGTTAAAAAGTGTAGTGATATTTACAACAGTTGAAAACTGTCTTTTAAGGACAAATAAAAAGGGAGGGTGCGTGTTACTAGGGGAACAACTTAATTAGTGGTTGTCACCCTTGCCGTGTGGCCCACATGGGTGATATTTTGTATATACACGGTGTCCATTAATTTCTCAAACTCATTTGAGTGTGGGGTTCAAAAAATTATGCAGATCCAAATCTCAGGTGAGCCATACTTTTAATGGTGGTGATTGATTGTCCACCATTAAATTTTTTCAAAGAGCTCTTCACGAGGTCTTAGTAATGTTATACAATCCAATCCATTGATAATATTAAGATGATCTGGACGAAGGGAATATATAAAGATCAGCTTGATCCAAAACTTTTGTGGCCCACATAAAGATTTTAATGGTCATCCATCACTATTTCTAGTGGTACGGTCCACTTGAGATTTGGATCTTTTTAGTTTGGTATTATGTCTTAATATGAGATGGAAAAATAGATGAACGGTGTGGATTTGTAAAAAATACATTAAGATGGCCTTAAACGAAAGACGGTGTCCAACCGTACGTGATAACCGACGGTGATTAGCCGTATGTGGCAACTTGCGTTTAGCCGCTGCAGAATTTCATCTCCCTCTCAAAGCTCTCACGTTTCCCCCTTTCCCTCTAAAATCTCTCCTCCCAATTTCCCTAATTACTTCCCTCTCTCAAATCCCTCTCCCTTTTTCCTTAATTTCCATCTCCCTCTCTTTTCCTAATTTTTTTCCCCCTCAAATCCCCCAATTTTCAACAAAACCGAATAATATGAAGATCACCTCCAACCCACGAAGGAAAATCGCATCGATTTTTCGGACTCAAATCCCTCATTTTCGACAACTCTCGGAAAAAATAGGTAATTCCTGCTTCATCGCCCGATTTTGGCTGCTTCTCTCCATCCTTCTCTCTATAATTCCTGCTTCAAACCCTAACCATTTTCATTTCCATTTCCCCCCATTCTCTTGAAGCAGGTTTTCTTCATCATCTTCCTGTTTTTTTCTTTTTCATTTTTTGAAGTGTTTGATTTTCGTCTGGAGAACAATTGATGTTGGAGTTCGGATCCTCTGTCGACTGCCAAATTGGAAATCCCTGTTTGGAGATTTTTCATTGATCAACCTCACACTACATGACATCAGTGTGATCAGGTTGCATTGAGGTGTGATTAGGTTGCACTGAGGATGTGACTAGGTTGCAGACCTATGTGATGACGTGGACCAATTAAAAGGCCCCAAACAACGATTTCCTTTTTGTCAGCCAATGGAGGATCCGGATTCTTGATGTTGTGATTGTGTTGTATTTAAATAGTTTTTGTATTTGTATTGATCTTCTTCTGAGGATAGCTTTGCTAGAGTTTCATCTACATCATCAGTTGATGAAAATTTCTAACAGCTAATACTTTTGTAGAACTAAAAGAAGATTTTACTATGTAGAAGCACCCAATGCCTGATTTTTTTTTCTTTTTTTGCTGCTCTTTTGTGAAATTAGTGTTCTATTTCCCGTAGCAATTTACCTTGATTTTATTTCTTCTCCTTTTAATTCAGTGCTTATTTTATTTTTCTCTTGAGAAAATTACAGCTTTGGAAGTCGTCATGTTATTTTTGGATCAGGGATCAGTTCCCTATCTTCTTTAATGCTGATTTTGACCAATTAGATAAAGGAACTTTGCATTTCTGTTGTAGTGGTTGGTGTTGTTGGTGTAGAAGTTACTAGAGGGCCTGAGATTTCTTTCCTCTTGGAGGAAGGTATTGAATCTCTTGTTTTATTATTATCTATTGCCATTTTCTATTTAGTTCTTCATTTTCTTTTTGCTTATGTATATTTGTGTATAGTAGTTGATCAATGGTCCTTCGATTTATCTGTAAAGTATGAATAATCATCGTAAATTTTCATTAGCTACCCATTTGGAAAGCAATTCTTAAAGACCTTACCTCCCTAATTAACTGGAATGGTGGAAAGTAGTTCGTAAAGACCTTTTAAGGATTATAAAGTAATGTGTACCAGTTTCATACTCTAAAGCTTGCAGAATCATTTGCACCATGGTCAAAATGACCACTAGTTAGTTCCCAAACTTATCTTGCAGGATTTGGGCATCCCAAAAATTCACTAAAAAGCATTAGAAGGCATTTTGCACACAAGGCTCTGCCATTGTCTGGCGAATGGTATACTAATTTGGGCTGGTCTAACATTTCTAGTGATTTGACAACTTCACCATTGAGTGGTCATTTTTTGGTTACATGTAGACCATTGCTCTGTTTTAGGGTGCACAAGGCTTTCTGGTTTAAAAAAATCCTTTTAACAGAACTAGTGAGATTATAGCTCCAAGGTGCACTAGGCTTATCAATATACTCAAATACTAAAACTGGAACCCATTTCCTTGGATAGGAATATAAGATCATGTTCTACAAATAATCAATGTGTAACTAAACCAATGGTATTGAAGAAAATAGCATGCCAAAATGTTTATAAGATATCATTTTTAATCTTGCAAAATACGGTGAATCTGTGGCATCCACTAAGTGAGCCCCGTGCTTATGTTATTTGAATGTTATTGCTTTAGGAAATCCACATTCTCCCATCTTGCATTCACAAGTTGTTAAAGCTAGGTAGACTATGATAAAAAAATCTCACATGTAAATGGATTTGTAAAGGCCCAAAATTCAATATTCTAAGATTACAATGTATATCATGAACAAGGTTTCAAAACTCACTGGTTTGGCTAGAGTGCAAACTGAATGCCTCCCACAACACATGCATACATTGTCCCTATGTAACTTGTGGGTTTCGACCAAAACAGAATGACTCATTATGGTTTTGGACCCAGCAGAGTATTTGATCCTTCTTACAAATGTTAACCATTGATCAATGGCCTTTAATGTGATAGTCGAGATATGTTACACCAAATAGGTCCAGTAAAAGAAATTGATCCATATGTTACATGTTAACCATTGAGAAATAGGTGCGTTGCGCATCTAACAGGGTGTGCGCGTTGCATGACTAATTCCCCCCCCCCCCCCCCCCCCCCCCCCAAAAAAAAAAAAAAAAAAAAAAAAGCGAATCATGAATGGGCAAAAAGCACTATTATGGAAACAATAGAAGAGACTCTTATTTGAGAAATGTTGTGAAAGAGGCACTTCACAAAAGTCCTATGAAGTGCAGTCTCCACTCTGCCGGTGGTAAATGTATGTAGTGATTGAGACTGTTGATCTGGTGAACCACTGTATGCTGGTAGATAGCCTAAAATCACAGCGATTGGACAATCTTGACCATCTGACCACACACATGGACCTTCGCTCATTTCTGTTCAATTTGGAGTCAACCATACATTTGCAGGCTGCAATCAGATGGATACCATCATCTAAATGCCACCCTTTTCCGCTATGGCCAATCCACGCAACAGCCCACCTAATCAACGGTACTTACCACTGACATAAGAAACATGTAAGGAGAAGATGTTATAGTTTGCACTTCATGGACCTTCGTGAAGTATGTGCATCATAGTGGAATTCTGCATTCCTCTTTTCATTCTATATACCTGCAAGCAACCATCTTCACAACCAACGGCCCAGAAGTTGGCATTTCCTGTCAAGAAGGTCACTTTCCCAGATATTCTATCAGACCAAACAGTTTCAGCACCTTTTGTGCAAGTAACTTCAGTTTCCTTCATCATGGATGCATTCCCTACACCAATCAAATCATTCAACGCCCGTTCTATTGGCTTAGCTTCCAAGCAGACAGGCACACTATCTTCACCTTCTTTCTTATTAAAGACCCGAATTGAAAGAGCATTGCAAGAAGCCTGAAAACCCGATGTGCTTATAAGTCCAGATTGTTCTAATTAATTCTTCCATCAGAACCGGACGAAGCTGGCGCCTTTTTAATAACAAGGTTTTCAGTGATGTGGGCCCTTGCAGTGGTCCTTGATCGCTCCTTTCCACTGCAGTGGCAGCACTTTACGGAAATATTATTTGCTTCTGAGCTCTTGATTTTCGGAAACAAAATGGCATGTGTGACAGTCTGGGGGTTTATCTCAATGTAAATTGATTACAGATTGATCAATTAAATGAAACCTATTTCAATTTCATGTCTGTTAACCCTGTTCCTCAGGAAGAAGTACAAACCAATTCTAGAAAATTTGGATACGCACAGTTATAGATATCCTATCTGATACTTTAATGCTGTTATAAATTCTTGGAGTATAAAACAAACAATAAGCACCTGAGTATAGTATGATAAGACACTATTTAAATGGTACCATGGTATTCTATTTTTGCACTACAAGCACACTCAGATACAAGCATCTGAGTATTGTAGGTAATCAGGTTCATTTACTGGGTCATCATCAGGTATCACTATCTTAATCAACAAAATGTGATAGGGATATGCTAAGCAAATATAGAAATATTGGGTACCTGAGGAAGCAATGATTAAAAAAATAGAAAAAGCAATAGCACAAGTAAATATTAATTCCATGTACAGATACAGGCATCTCAGTATTGAAGGCGACCAGGTTCATTTAGGGCCCATTTGGATCATAAGTCATTTTGCTTAAGCTAACCCCTCAAGTAGCTTATCTTGGTTTCTACTTATTCAGTGGATAAGTATGTTTGGTAAACGACATATCACATATCTGGACAGATTAATGGTGGATTACTGAACTGTGGGCCCCACTTGTCGGAACAGAAGACCCGAGGATTGTGTGCAATGGTGGAGGATCTTATAATTTCCTCCTGCGGATGCCTGTCTGAATATTAAAGCAGTTAGAGAGGGGCGCTGACCATGGGGCCCACCTCGATGTATTTTTTTCAATATGGCTTTTATTTCATTATTCTTTTGAATATATTGACAGTATTTTTCAATTATGGTTGTTATATAAGGAAATAATAGTTGTTGGCATCTCCCATATAAAAAAAGTCCAATTGCCAATTCTAAATTTTGATTTGTCTCAATTGGGACAGCAATTGACAGTCCTTGAACACAATTGCACATGAAAATAGAACTTTTGCTCTGTTGTGCACTCTCGAAATTGAAAATGATCCACTAGGCTCATTGTAGGGAAAGCATCCCATGCACCCAGTTTCGTTTGGACTGGCCCGTATCTTGACCACTTATATGTACATTAGGTCTACCTTGAAAAAACCATGCTAATCAGATGATCCAAGATATAATGTCTATGAAATGTAAAAATGTATGGATTCTCATGTTTTGACACCCATTTGAGTAGAATCTGAATTTAGTTTTTTTGGGATTTTGTAGAAATCGAGTTAGATTGTTGGGATTTTAGAGGTTTTGTTGTGGTTTCAAACCTAACACGAACAAATTGGATTTTATTGAAGTCGAATTTGAGAAAAAACTGGATTAGTCAATAGGTAGAGAGAAGAGTGATGAACTATAAAAACCTGGTCTAAAAAAATTAGGAAAAAACTCTTTGCTTTGTTGTTATCTCACTTTTAATACGGTTGGTGCACATTGTAACAGAGATGGATTCGACACCCCTAAGCAAGGATTGGATGACAGCGGATACTTTGAGTGATGAATACATTAAAGGTGTTGAATCATTTGTTATTTTTGCACAAAAAAATTCAGGTGGTGTTGATTGGTACAGTTGTCCTTGTGTTAGATGTTGTAATGTGCATGGGAAGAAAAAACTTAGTGTAGTTTCTGAGCATTTGATTTCTATGGCATAGATCAAACATATACGACATGGTTTTTCCATAGAGAACAACTTCCCAAAGTGGGTGTCGGTATCGAGGCTCCTAGTTCATCTGTCAATAATCGTAATGAAACAGAATTGCCCAAAATGCTTGATTTGGTGGATGATGCTTTTCGTCGTGTTCAACCCGATGACTTAGATGCATGTATGAATGAGGTTAATGATGAACACAATACTCCACCTCAAGATGACATAGCTGAGGATTCTTAGTATTATAAATTAAGAGAGGATGCGATACAGCCCTTATATCCATTGTGTAAACCCGAGCATACAAAGTTGTCAGTGACAGTTGAATTGATGAGCATGAAGGCTAGATATCAGTGGTAAGATAATAGCTTTACGAATTTGTTGCAATTGTTTAAGAAGATCTTGCTAAGCGAGAACTCTTTGCCAGATAGCACCTATAATGCGAAGAAATTGATCAGTTCATTGGGTATGAACTATGAGACGATACATGCATGCCATAATGATTGTATTCTGTACCGAAAGGAGCATGCTGATAAGCAAAGTTGTCCTATCTGTGGAGCAAATAGATGGAAAGTGGATCGTGTTTTAAGGTCAAGAGTCTCACAAGTACCACGGAAGGTGCTAAGATACTTTCCAATAACACCAAGGTTGCAAAGACTTTATATTGTATCACGGATTGCAGAGAATATGTTGTGGCATTCAAGGGCGGCTAAAAATGATTTATATATGCGTCATCCTGTGGATTCTTCTATGTGGAAGTCTGTAGATGAGCAGTTTAATGAATTTGCTGCAGATCCATGCAACGTTCGGTTAGGACTTGCAACGGATGGATTCAATCCCTTTCGGCATATGAGCAACTCATATAGTTGTTGGCCTGTTATGATTGTTACGTACAACCTTCCACCTCATTTATGCATGCGAAAGGAGTTTACTATGTTAACACTCTTAATTCATGGGAAAAATGGTATAGGGCATGACATTGATGTGTATTTACAACCATTAATTGAAGAGTTAAATGAATTATGGAAAGGATCTATTACATATGACTCGTTCAACAAGAACACGTTCACAATGAGGGCAATTTTGTTATGGGCAATACATGATTTTCCAGCATACAGATGTTCACTCCCCAAGTGTAGGGTTGCGAAGTAGTAATAATTCGGAAAGATCGAGTATCGTTCCCATAGAGATTTATGAATGGGTATTCTTAGAATTTAACTAAAACAATAAATAATTAAGATCCTATTAAGAACTAAAGCTAGAAAACAGTGAATTGTGTTTAAACAGTGAATGGTTAAGGTAATTTTAATCTAAAAAGGCACTAGAGCGCCAAGGATCCACTTTTGATAAGTTTCAATGCATCAACACAACTAGGTCTCACATGACTCAATCGGAATCAAATTCCTTTCTCTATCCGATTGGAATATAGAGCGGTTAAACCAACAATCATCTGGAACAAGTGTTCATTAATTGATTTGATTCCCACAACCATGCTCAGGCCTTGGGCACACTCAATTGTATAGGCCAAGCCTCTTTCCAATCTAGTTGAGATTCATAACCATAGCTTTCACCAAGTCCTGTCACTAGACCTGATTACAACTCATGATTTGAACTCGAATTAAATCAAAATTAATCACTAAGCAACTATTCCAGATTATATACAAAAGATAAGAACTTTAGTTGAATGAGTTCCCACATGAAAATAAGGCCATTGCATACAAGGCAATCAAAGCGTCTACCATGCCCGGAGTCGATGGTAGATCAATGCATTACACAAGCATAAACAATGCTCAAAAGCTAAGATACTAAGCTTAGAATCACTAAGAATCACATGAGCCCGGAGTCATCAAGAGATCAAAGTAAAACCAACTTAATACTTGATTCAAACTCAAATTGAACTAAAATTCATCGATTAAAACATAAAAGGAAACCTAGGTTGCATTAATCCATCAAAAACGAATCAAAAGCTTCACCTCTTAGCCCTAGCTAAGAGGTTTTAGTTCATCTCTAACATCCTTGAACTAGAAGCCTCTAAAAACATGAAAAACTACTAAAACAGGAAGAAAACTAGAGATCCGAAGTAGAATCCGCCTCCTGAGCAATCCCCACGTCGTAGCCTCCCTTGATATGAAGAGAAGAGGTTCTTTTATAGCTTGGAGGAGTCCAATACCAAGAGAATTCCAGAAATTGCGTAAACTTACGCACTTGTGCAGGAAATTCCGGAATCCCGAAATAGAAAGAGCTTTTCACGCATGACAAACCGGTCTAGACCGGTCGGCCTTCACTTGCAACAGTCCAGAAAGCACAGCCGACCAGTCATGACCGGTCGGAGTGACTTTCCATTGATCCAGCGTACATGGCCGACCGGTCATGACCGGTCGGACCAAGTTGAATTTGTTCCAGCGTGTGTAGCCGACCGGTCATGATCGGTCGGACTACACTGTCCATCCTCTGTTGTGCATAGAAGGGAGCAGCCGACCGGTCTTGACCGGTCGGGCTTCTTTGGCTGACCGGTCAGCCAACCGGTCTAGCTTCTTTTCTTCTTTATTTCTTCTTTCTTTCTTCTTTTCTTGCTTTCTTCTCTTTGATCTTCCTTCAATACTTCATCCTATGATCTTCAATGCTTGTAAGGAGCTACATTTAGTCTTCAATTGGTGACATCTCCATCTTGTTCCTATAATTACAAATCATGTATTAGAATGGTCCTTTAAATGTGTAAACCGTGCATAATGAGTGATGAATTGGGGTTAGAATATGCACAATTAAGAGCTTAACACACCCCCCAACCAGCATTTTGCTAGTCCCGAGAAAAACATGCGTGAAACTAGTTTCATTCTCCAAAACCCAACTCTCCTCTAGAAACTACTCTTCTATACATTCCAAGACACATAAGTGTAAGAATCAGAGAAATTCAGTGATAAAGGTTAAAACCTACAACTCTCAGAATGTAATAAGTATTTATATGAAATTCCCGCTGATTGATTGATAGATAGAAGAACTTGAACAAATTCAACCTAGTGTGCATGGTGAAAGTTCATCTCATGAGTTTTCGGGATTATCTTCTTCATAAATCAACTAAACTATCGATCTCAAGGTATATAGAGCAACAACAAGACAGGATTTTACCTTACCGTCCTTCCGACGACCTTCACACTACGTCCCATTTCTGGCTTTGGTTACGGGTAGATGTTGTAGGCAAATATGGTCTGGCGAGAAGTGAAGGATCGCGGCGATACGAATGCGAGGAGTCCAAGTCGTGCTCGCGGTAAGGGGTCGCGCATCCTGGATGCGAGCAGCTCGGTTCGTGCTCGCCAGAAGGGGTCGCATCTCCCGGATGCGAGCATCTCGGCTCGTGCTCGCCAGAAGGGGTCGCATCTCCCGGATGCGAGCAGCTCGGCTCGTGCTCGCCAGAAGGGGTCGCATCTCCCGGATGCGAGCAGCTTGGCTCGTGCTCGCCAGAAGGGGTCGCATCTCCCGGATGTGAGCATCTCGGCTCGTGCTCGTTAGAAGGGGTCGCATCTCCCGGGTGCGAGCAGTCCTGACACAAGCAGCTCCCGAATCAGAGCAATCATGAGTCTTTATTTTTGGTTTGGACGATCTTCGTAGTCCCAGCACCCAATTCCCGTAGAGCAGCTTGTCGAAATCCCTCGACGGCTCCAAGCAGAGTTACATCCAGTGCGGTGGTCTCCGTCCTTTCGGCATCTCCTTCCTTTTCGGCAGCTATGACTCCAACTACGGCTTCCAACTCAACATGAGCAATCAGCGCCCGTATAGGTCGGTTTTTGGGCTTATCTTCTCTGGTGGTTCCGGATCTCAAGGGATTGCCATCAAGGAACGTGATTGCTGAAATAAGTCATTGGGTTGGATCTCGTCTCTAAAGATAGGATCTTATCCCACGAAATCAGCAAGATCTCAGTATCGTACATGAGATCAGCGGGATCTCGATATCTTACATAACAGATTGAACCGCTTCAGATTTATATAAAGGGACGACTCCATTATGGGAAAGGTACACACAATATTCAATCTCTATCCCGTTTTGCCTGGCAACTCTTCTTCTTGCTTTGGCCTAACTTAAGCATCGGAGGGCTAACGGCTGGACCCCAGCCACCCTTAGTCGCTGTCTGTCTTCTTTCAGGTTTGGCGGAGAAAATCCTTGTTGGAGAGAAGGTGAACGTCCGGAGGATCCTGTTATAAAATTTGACATTAACAGTTTGACACCGTCTGTGGGAACGACTTGATCATCAAAATCAATCGTTCTACCGACCAAAATCCTTCCGCGATGCCTCCTAAAAAGGCTGTTCATCCTTCGACTTCAAGGCAGGCACCACCTCCGCCCGATGAGACGGAATCCGTACCTTCTCTTCCACCCACGTCGATGAATACCCCTCAAGGAGCCCCGAATATGCCATCAACAAATCCATTATTGGAGGCCTCTGGAAATCAAGACGATGTCTTGCGTTTCCTCGGAAACACTTTTCTGACTCTAAATGCCGGAGTTCAAGCCCTGTTGAATCGGCTTGATCAGCATTTCCCTGAACCGCAAAGACGACCCTCCGAAGGTTTACCACCGCAACCCATACCGGTGGCTTCCAGACATTCTATGGACGAACCACAGGTCCCACCACTTGGCAGCCATCCCCCTGTGCCGTCTCTACATTCTATACATTCTAGCTCGTCTCGACAACCTCAACCGCAGGGCTCCACCGCCGAAACATCAAGCTATACCCTACCATGGGAAGGAGATCTCAAAAGAATCCATGATCATTTTGATGTCATGGAACAGCGATACCAGGCAAATCGACCATCTGCAGTCATGGCAGCGATTCATCAATCCGAATCCCCCTTCACCAGCGAGGTTATGGAGCCCCGTTACCCAGAAAGTATCGAACGCCTGTTATCACCCCGTACACAGGTATTGGCGACCCTCTTGAACACCTGGAAACCTACAGGTCCCTCATGGAGTTGGAGGGACATGGTTCAGAAATCATGTGTAGGGCTTTTTCCCTAACATTGAAGGAGGCAGCTCGTACGTGGTTCCCAGGATTAAAGCCTCGTTCCATCAGCTCCTTTTCTCAGTTATCGGAGATATTCCTTTCTCAATTCATGGGAAGCATCCGCGTCAAGAAGCCAGCTTCCCATCTAATGAATCTAAAACAGCAGCATGGGGAAACGATAAAAGAGTTCACAGTACGATTCACCGCTGAAGCCGTTCAAACTGAAGGTTATACCGAGGAAAAAGGGCTCGCAGCCCTCATAGCAGGAATAACGAGCGAGAAATTCAGGTTTGCCTTGGATAAAAGCCCACCGAAAACTATGGCAGAATTCCAAGCCAAAGCTCAGAAGTACATCAATGCAAAAGAAGTCGCATTGACACGCCATGGGGCACAGGGTAAGAAACGCAAGCCAGAGGGAACCTCTTCTGCAGATAAAAAATATCGTCGTGATCAACGCGATCGTTCTCCCAAGAAGCCTTACTCCGGTAAATATCATAACTACACTCCTCTTAATCGGTCTCATGAAAAGGTTCTAATGGAGATTAAACACAAGCCATATGTAAAGTGGCCTGCAAAGATCAAATCCGATCCCGAGAAGAGAGACAAGAGCAAGTTCTGTTACTTCCACAAAGATCACGGGCATAGGACCCAGGACTGCATCTCTCTACGAGACCATATCGAAGCCCTTATTCGAAAAGGCAATCTCCAGGATTATGTTGCTTGTAAAAAGCACTATAGAAGATGATCATATTTCTGATCTTCGAGAAGCCTTCGACCTAATGAGGAGGTATCAAATGAAATTGAACCCAGAAAAATGTGCGTTCGGTGTGTCTGCAGGGAAATTTCTCGGGTTCATGGTTGGCCAACGCGGAATTGAGGCTAATCCTGAGAAAATAAAAGCATTGATAGAGATGAAATCCCCCACCACTCTAAAGGACGTCCAACGTCTGGCTGGTTGCATCGCATCGTTAAACAGGTTCATCTCGCGAGCATCTGACAAATGTTTACCATTCTTCAAACTCCTTCGTGCAACGGCCAAGTCTGATTGGAAATGGACGCCACAATGTGAGGAAGCCTTTCAACAATTGAAGCTATACATGAGCACACCCCCCATTTTATCTAAACCTGTAGCACATGAGCAACTCATTCTTTATCTCTCTGTGTCCACTACGGCCGTTAGTGCCGCTTTAATAAGAGAAGATTCCGTGGTGCAGAGGCCCGTTTATTATATCAGTCGAGCAATGGTTGAGGCAGAAACTAGGTATTCTGATATGGAGAACTTGGCCCTAGCTTTAGTCACGGCAGCTCGAAAACTGCGACCATACTTTCAGGCCCACGCTATTTTAGTACCAACGAATCATCCGCTACGACAAGTCCTTCAAAAACCTGAGGCTTCCGGACGGTTAACTAAATGGGCAGTCGAGATCAGCGAGCACGATATCTCATTCTGCCCTAGGACCGCGGTAAAGGGCCAGGCTGTGGCCGATTTCATCGTTGAATTCACGTACTCTCCTGATGATAATACCATGACCAGCGACCAGCCTCCTTGGTCACTCTTCGTGGACGGGTCGTCGCGGGCCACTGGTAGCGGAGCGGGCCTGATTTTAGTGGCTCCCGACGGGTCGCATTTCCAATATGCTCTACGTTTCGATTCTCACATCTCAAATAATGAAGCAGAATATGAGGCCCTGATCGTCGGCCTCGAACTAGCCATTGTCCTTGCAATTCAAAATCTGTTGATTCATAGCGACTCCCAGCTCATTGTCAACCAAGTTCTTGGTGAATTTGAAGCCAAAGAAGAAAGGATGGCCTTATACAAGTCTCGTGTACTCATCCTGCTCGCAAAACTGAAGACCTATGAAATAATTCATATTCCTCGCGAGCAGAACCAACTTGCCGACTCATTGGCTAAGCTCGCTTCTGCACCAGAATCTGAGATAGCACACTCGATCCCCATCGAGCATCGTCAGAACCTAAGTATCGACCAATCGGCTTGAGCAAGTAATATCGGTACAATCGTCTCCGTGCTGGATGGATCCCATCATCCTTTATCTCAGAGACGGATATCTACCAGACGACAAGAAAGCTGCAAGACAAATTCGGCTTCGAGCTTCCAGGTACACCTTGCAAGATGGAATATTGTTGCGAAAAAGTTTCTCCTTGCCTTATTTAAGGTGTCTTCATCCAGAAGAAGCACTTCATGTTCTAGACGAAGTACACCAGGGGGCTTGTGGTAATCACCCCAGGGGGCCATCCCTAGCATATAAGGCGATGCGGCAAGGATATTATTGGCCCACTATGAAAGCAGATGCAATTGAATTTTCTAAAAAATGTGACAAGTGCCAGCGATATTCACCTATACCCCATGTACCTTCCGAACGGATGACTCCAGTTGACAGCCCTTGGCCTTTCGCTCAGTGGGGGGTCGATATCATTGGACCCTTGCCCATGGGCAAGGGACAAAATAAGTTCGCGATTGTAGCGGTTGATTACTTCACCAAATGGGCCGAGGCAGAACCATTAGCCAAGATTACTGAGAAACAAACTACCAAGTTCATATGGAGAAATATTATATGCCGCTTCAGACTCCCTCATACCATAATTACCGATAATGAAACGCAGTTCGACAACGGGGCCTTTGATGAATTTTGTGACAAATGGAAGATATGTAATCTTCGCACTTCTCCATATCATCCTCAGGCGAATGGGCAGGTCGAGGCAGTGAACAAAATCATTAAGCACCATTTAAAAACCAAGCTTGGTGAATGCAAAGGTGAATGGCCAGAACTTCTACCAGAAGTATTATGGGCGTATAGGACTACCACTCGTACGTCAACGGGTGAGACCCCTTTTTCCTTAGCATTTGGTGTCGACGCAGTAGTACCAGTGGAAATTCAAGTGCCCTCGTATCGGATCGAGCAATATGACCCCGCGAGTAATTAGGAAGACCTTCGCCTTCATCTCGACCTCTTGGAAGAACGTAGAAACGCCTCCCAAGTACGAGCGGCAGCATATCAACAACGTATTGCTCGTTATCGAAATGCGAAGGTGCGGCCTAGATCCTTCCAGCTTGGAGATTTGGTCCTAAGACAAAAGCTCGGAGTCCCTTCTCGTTCGCTGGATCCAAATTGGGAAGGCCCTTATCTGGTTACTAGGATTGTGCGACCCGGTACCTATTATCTTAAAGACATGCAGGGCAGACCTGTGCGTCGCCCTTGGCACGTGGAGCATTTGCTACAATACTTCCCCTAGATTTGATGTAGTTCATAACAACGTTTTATGAATAAAGTTGAAGATATCTTTTGGTCGCTATTCCATTTATTTGGACTCGAATAGCTCCGAAGAGAATATACACATCCTCTTGGCCAATTGCCTACCCTTGGTAGGATTGAAGTTGTTATTAATTGGTTGCTTCTCCATTTTATGGATTAAAAACAGCCCCGAAGAGAGCATACGTGCTCTCTTGACCAATCTTCTGCCCTTGGTGGAATCAGAATCTCAATCGATAGATCAGTCTATCTCAACGCGGACACGGTCACACGACCCCCGGATTGAGTCTAATTCATCTTTTCATGAATTAGATGCTCGCACTGGTGAAAGAGATCGCACTTCCAGAATGCGAGCAGAGCAACTCGTGCACGAATTCAAGGGTCGCAGTCCGTACCCTTATTGCGAGTAGCGCAGCTCGTGCTCGAATAAGGATAGCATCCTCGGATGAGTCAGATGGGATCAACACAAAGCAGAAAGGAAAGAGGAGAATACACAACACTGAAGAAGTAAATGTTTCATTAAAATAATGACCCAAAGGTCATGACAATTACAAATCTCTTTTCAAAAAAAAAAAAAAATACATGATGTAGGAAGCTGCCGAGGTCAGGGTTGGTCATCCTCATCTTGCGTAGGCTCGCGGCTCTCAGCTTCAGGACTAGCCTCAGGAGCAGGAGCGGCATCTGTTGCCCCGGTGACTTCGTTCTCAGCGGCAGCCCGTTCTTTAGCTGCAACCTCGAATGCCACTCTGTCGAACTCCTCAACGTTAAAAGTTGGAGCGATCAGCTGCATAACTCTGACCGCAAAATCGCGACCAGCGATATATGCTTCATATCGCTCCTCATCGTAAAGTTGAGAAGTCCGGAACTCCTGAACTGCGCGAGGACCCTCATCAGATACCATTTGAACGAGGGCCACTCGCTCTTCTTCCCAGTGGATGGAGTCATCCTTCAACTGGTGAAGTTGCTGCTGGGCCTCCTCGAGCTTCTTCTGGGTCTCCTCGAGCTTGGTCCGAGCATCCTTGAGCCACCCTTCAAGCTGGATCTTGTCCTGGCGAAAGATTTCCTTCTCCTTCTCGCTCTTGGTGTGGAGCTCCTGAAGCTTGGCGAGTTGGAGATCCACTGACTGAAAGCGTTCAGTCAGGGATTGGATTTTGACGAGGAGAATTTTCTTCTCTTCATCCAGCTTGGCGATTTGCACTTCCAGAGCTTTCACCAAGCGGTCCTGGCCTTGGACCTCTACTTCCATGGTCTTTTTCTTCTTCTCCGCATCCTCCAGGCTGCGGCGAGCTGCTTCGACATCCCGCCTAACACGGAGCGTGAGATCCAGGCTCTGATACAAATAAAGAAAGAAGGATTAGATTGCTAGTCATCTTATAAAATCCCGAAGAGATTGGTAAAAAGGAAAAAGGTTGTTACCTGAACCAATCTCACTCCAATATCAGTGGAGAGAGCCTCTGGGCTTGGCTCAGGCAAACTCCCGAAGGAGTTGGGAGGGATGTTATCAAACATAAACTTGCATACAGGATGTAAGTGCGGGGGGATAACAAAAACCCCCGACCCGGAAGGTTGGGCCACTACCATCTCGCTAGAGCCCGTCTCGCGAGCACCCACGGCACCCATGGAAGGTGTCGCAGACTCGCGAGCACCAGTAGGCTCGCATCTTATATCCTTAGGAGGGAGGCCTCCCTCCCTCCGATCGCTTTTCGACGAATTGTCAGCGACTTCGATCACCGGCTGACCGCGAGCACTTGACGGTGGAGTCGCAGTAGCCGGAGGGGGTACGTCGGATAGAGGGGTCGCGATAACCGGAGGGGTCGTGGTCGTACGAGAAGTCGTAGCGACCCCTCCCGAGCCAACCCCTCGCGATTGAAGGCCGCGAGCAGTCCCATCAGCGGGAGCAGGTGCATTTGAGGGACCCCCATTTTTCTTTTGCCTCTTCGAGGCCGCGCCCTTCAGACGGGGAAGCACCCCTAGTGCGCCTCTTTTTTCTCCAACGTTCGTCATTTCTTCTCTGGAGATGAGACCCGCGGCACAGAGATGACGGGACTCTAATGCGACGTTGACGTGGCGTGTAGCCACAGGAAGCTTGTAGACTCTAACCAATTTCTCGTTGAGTCCTCCTCGCAGATTCGGTTTCACACCAATTGGGATTCCTACGAGCAAAAAAGAAAGTTCATTAAGTCGTCAATATAGCAAAGCTATTGTTTCTGTCGGACAAATAAACAAGCACTTGACCCACCTTCGCCAAAATGGCGATTAACGTTATGGCCTTTGGGGTCGGAGCCCATTTCGGACTCCCAGTTGCCGGAGACATAGAACCACTTCTTTCTCCATCCGGGGCAGTTGGAGGAAGGGTTCCCCAAAATAAAGTTATTCCGATGCCAGAAGCATAGGTAGTACCAACCCTCGCTAGCTGGCGCCTTCTTCAGCTGGAATAACCTTAAAAATTCCTCAGCGGTTAACTCCTCGTTACCCGCTTGCTTCCAGAGAACGAAAGCACTTAGGAGTACCCGCCAGCCATTTACTATTAATTGGCCTGGGGCAATCTTGTAGAGACGGAGGAAGTTTCGTATAAAAGGGTGGAGGGGAAGACGTACACCTACTTTGAAAAAATATTCATAAAAAGCCACACACCCTGATGGTGGGGCATCGGCTATCTCCCCTCTCCCAGGTAATCTAAATAAAACAGAGTCTGGGACTTTATATGCCTCTCTAAGGTTAGAGAGCCTCTCCTCCGTCAAGATGGAAGAATAGCCGGAGGCAGAATATCTACCAGCCGGTACTCTGGCATTGTTGGATTCGGAAGAATCAGGGGTGTGATCTCCCAAGGGAATAATCTCTTCATCAGAGGACCCCGCCATCACAAGTAGAAAAGCAAGAAAGAAAGATGAAGGGAGCAGAGATGAAGGGAGAAAGTTGGAGAAAGACTACCTCTGTGAAGAGGTTTTTCGCACCAGAAGCAAAGGAAGAAGAAGAAAGCAGAGAGCCTCGCAGCAGAAAATTCGAAAATGAAGGAATTTTTTCTAAGTCCGGTATTTATACGCAATCATCCCGTCTGATTTGCTGGACACGCGGCAGTTTCTCATCCGGCACACCAGACGAACGGACGCTAGCATTAAATACGGAAACACATGGCGCCCCGACGCCTCATTTCTGGCGGCAGAAAAAGCTGCGCGAAAGCTGGCCATCATAAATGCGGAAGCACGTTAAGTGAATCATGCGCGATTGTCTCCCAGCACCCAGCTGTCAGCACTAGCAAACCCTTGGCATAGTTCCTCAATACCAAGGGTATGGGGGGCATCTGTTATAGGCAAATATAGTCTGGCGAGAAGTGAAGGATCGCGGCAATAAGAATGCAAGGAGTCCAAGTCGTGCTCGCGGTAAGGGGTCGCACATCCTGGATGCGAGCAGCTCGGTTAGTGCTCGCCAGAAGGGGTCGCATCTCCCGGATGCAAGCATCTCGGCTCGTGCTCGCCAGAAGGGGTCGCATCTCCCGGATGCGAGCATCTCGGCTCGTGCTCGCCAGAAGGGGTCGCATCTCCCGGATGCGAGCAGCTCGGCTCGTGCTCGCCAGAAGGGGTCGCATCTCCCGGATGCGTGCTCGCCAGAAGGGGTCGCATCTCCCGGATGCGAGCATCTCGGCTCGTGCTCGTTAGAAGGGGTCGCATCTCCCGGATGCGAGCAGTCCTGACACGAGCAGCTCCCGAATCAGAGCAATCATGAGTCTTTTATTTTTGGTTTGGACGATCTTCGTAGTCCCAGCACCCAATTCCCGTCGAGCAGCTTGTCGAAATCCCTCGACGGCTCCAAGCAGAGTTACATCCAGCGCGGTGGTCTCCGTCCTTTCGGCGTCTCCTTCCTTTTCGGCAGCTATGACTCCAACTACGGCTTCCAGCTCAACATGAGCAATCAGTGCCCGTATAGGTCAGTTTTTGGGCTTATCTTCTCTGGTGGTTCCGGATCTCAAGGGATTGCCATCAAGGAACGTGATTGCTGAAATAAGTCATTGGGTTGGATCTCGTCTCTAAAGATAGGATCTTATCCCACGAAATCAGCAAGATCTCAGTATCGTACATGAGATCAGCGGGATCTCGATATCTTGCATAACAGATTGAATCGCTTCAGATTTATATAAAGGGACGACTCCATTATGGGAAAGGTACACACAATATTCAATCTCTGTCCCGTTTTGCCTGGCTACTCTTCTTCTTGCTTTGGCCTAACTTAAGCATCGGAGGGCTAACGGCTGGACCATCCCCCGGTTGGTAGTAGGTAGCCCTAATCGGAATTGGCGGAGAAAATCCCTGTTGGAGAGAAGGTGAACGTCCGGAGGATCCTGTTACAAAATTTGACATTAACAGTAGACCATCCCCCGGTTGGTAGTAGGTAGCCCTAATCGGAATTTCCACCATTTTCCATTATTCCCAATTTCATCCTTTCATTCCTTTTTCTTTTAAATTAGATAGGATTTTTAGAAATCCATATCTTCCGTTATTTTCCCATGGATAAGGATGGACAAAATACTCCGGCTTGGTTTCTCAAGACCTCAAATCAGAGTCTAATTAATCCACGAATCACATACTCCTTTCAAACCATGAAAATTGTGTAATGTGAACTAGGTGCAAAAGGTGTTCAAATTTTCTATCAATCATAAAAATAGGTGAATTCACATATAAAACCATTATATTAAGAGAAATTCAAAGCTTGCAACATCCCTCACTTCATATCTCATCTTCTTATACTTGTGCTATCTCGAATGCATAGAATCAAAGCCTTCCAAAAGAGTTTCGAATTTCAGAAAAATCAAAAAATTTCTTCATCTTTGCTCGACATGTCACAAAAGCTAGCAGATTCATCAATTAAGGAATCTCTCACCCCCCAACCAAAACTCTGCATTGTCCTCAATGTAATAAGATATGCAATATGTATGACATGAGAGCAATGGCATAAAATAAAGGAGAGTGAGAAAGAGAGATATCACCTGAAGCATACAGTCCATGGCAAGATTAGCTTTTGGAGATGGATTACTTCACAACTAAATCAACTATCAAAGTAAATCCTAATGGGAAAGCATTCTAGCAAATTATCCTCCGTCAGACTAGGAGGTTAATCCCAACAACTCATCCAAAAGCATAAAGTCAAGCAGAATCATTAGATGGATCAAAAGGTTTCGCAGTAAGGTCATCCAATATCCTGCTTTGCAATGTACATGTGTGTGGGTGATTGAGATAAGCCACCTAAAATCCCAAAAAGGACTTTCAGTGGGTTCCTTAATGTTTTCACCACATGTATAAGAGGAGACATCATCAGATTTATCAGAAAAAATATGTCTCCAATTAGATTTTCCTGGGCAATGATATTGCAAGTAAGGATCATCCCAGGGTTGGTGGAGTTCGGTATGTATGATCCACAAAGGTGTGGAAATCTGAATTGATTTTTCAGCGCAAAAAGGTATTGTTTCCACATCCTTCTCTTGGCTAACGTCATATGCCGATACCGACTCAAAAAGTGTGACCATATCCCTTATCATATCATCGTTCTCATCAAGGGAGTGAGTCACATCTTTATCTAAGTGACCGGAGTAAAAAGGTGAGAGGGACTCATTTTCCACAATAGAATTGATCATGTTGTTTTTGCGGACCTCCTCATCCTCATCCTCTTGTTTATTGTCAATATTAAAAGCATTCAACTCAATCGTCATATTGCCAAAAGACATTTGTATTCCCCCACTCCTACAATTTATAATAGCGTTTGATGTAGCTAGGAATGGGCGGCCAAGTATGACAGGAATTTGAGGGCCAATATTAACCATGGGTCGTGTGTCCAAGACAATAAAGTCCACCGGGTAGTAGACTTTGTCAACTTGGACAAGGACATCCTCAACCACCCCTCTAGGAATACGAATCGATCGATCAGTAAGTTGTAATGTGGTTTTGGTGGGTTTTAATTCACCTAAACCCAATTGTTCATAAACCGAAAAGGGAATTAAGTTCACACTTGCCCCTAGATCAAGTAAAGCATGTTTCACCCGATGATCTCCAATCATACATGATATGGTCGGACAACCGGGATCTTTGTATTTCTTGGGCATCCCGTGGTTGATAATGGCACTCACATTCTCTGTCAAGAATGCCTTCTTTTGCACATGTATTTTTCTTTTAACCATGCAAAGGTCTTTTAAAATTTTTGCATATGACGGTATTTGTTTAATGGCATCCAACAATGGGATGTTGATTTTGACTTGCTTGAAAACCTCCAAAAATTCCTGATATTTATCCTGAGGTTTGGCTGGAATTAAGCGTTGAGGGAATGGAGCAACGGGCCTATATTCTTTCAATGGCTCTTTTTCATTCATGGCAGTGCTAGGTCCATCATCCTCTTTGGAAGATACCGGATCATTAGGTGTTGAAACCTTCACCGGATCAGATTTTTCAATGATTTTACCACTTCTAAGAGTGGTGATGGCCTTAGCATGTTCCATATGTTGGTTAGAAGAACTAGGCACGCTTATTTCGCATCGTTGTTTTGGATTTGGTACGGGTTGGGCTGGAAGCATCCCTTCCCTTGCGTTTAAGCGAGCCTTGATTTCTTCCACCGAACTTTTAAGCTCAAGCATTATCGTATGGTTGGATTGATTAATTTGAGCTTGTCCTTCCATGAATGCTTTCAAAGTATCCTCTATGGGCATTTGAGGTGGGGCCATTTGCATTGGGGGCCCCCTTTGAGGATTATTTTGATTAGCCGTGTTTCCATTTGCCCAATTGAAGTTTGGGTTGTTTCTCCAACTAGAATTGTTCGTGTTTTGATTTGGAGTACTGAAAGGTCGTTGATAACTATTCAAGGCATTCGATTGTTCAAATAAAAGTTCTCGAAACGCATAGATTGTTGGACAATCCGGCGTTTGATGCACATTGGAAGCACAAATACCACAAATAGTTTCAACAGCCCCCTTTTGTTGGGTTGTATCCACCTTCTTTAGTTCCATCTCCTCGACCTTTCGTGTGAGTTTAGCCACTCTAGAACCTAGATCATCTTGCTCATCTAAAACATAAATTTCTCCTTTTTCCTTGGTTTGGGGTTGTTTTGAACTTGTTGGCTTAGATGTATCCCATGCTTGTGTATTTTCAGTCAACATGTCAAAATAATCCCAAGCTTCCTCCGTTTCCTTGTTCATGAACTCCCCATTGCACATCATCTCCACAAATTGGCGCATGGCTGAGTTTAATCCATCATAGAAGAAACTAATCAACCTCCACCGTTCATAGCCATGATGTGGGCATTCGTTTAACAGCTCATTGTATCTTTCCCAACATTGGAAAAAGGTTTCTTCTTCTTTTTGGGCGAAGTTCATTATGGCCCTTCTTAATGCATTGGTTCGATGAGTAGGGAAGAATTTTTTAAGAAACTCCCTAGTCATCTCAGCCCATGTCCCAATAGATCTTGGCCTGAAGGAATGTAGCCACGATTTGGCCTTCTCTTTCAAGGAAAAAGGGAACAATTTAAGTTTTATTGTATCCTTGGTCACATTGTCATAATTTATTGTGGCAATAACTTCTTCAAATTCCTTAATATGTAGATATGCGCTCTCAGAGTCGAGTCCATGGAATCTAGGAAGAAGTTGGATCAACCCCGGTTTAAAATTAATATTTCCCACATTGTGAGGGAAAATTATGCAAGAGGGAATACTCGTCCTAGCTGGTTGTAAATAGTCATGTAAAGTTCTAGGTTGAGGTACATCCCCTACTTCATTCTCATCTAGTTCAGTAAGGTTTGGGGCTGGATTTTGATTAACCCTTTGATTTGTTTGATTTTCAGCCATCTCTCTAGTAATTTCAGGAAAACTTTGACGTTTCGTAGTACGAGGCTCTCTATCAATCCCTTCAACAATTACTCCGTCCCTTACAAGTCGGTTATTATAAGTCCTAGCCCAATGTGGCATGCAAAACCAAAAAGAATGAGTGAAAAGGAAAAAGAATTCTTCCTTCCTTCCTTTACTCCTCTCTAAAACTTAAGCACAGGGTGTCTTGCAATGGCTAAGCCAGAAGCAAGGATAGAGACCGATTTCTCCTGGTCAATAGGGGTTCAAAGAACTCCCCACCCACTCTTTGAGTCTTTTGAGAAAAAGTTCAGAAAAAGAAGAAAGAGGAATAGGTTGAGAAGAGAAATCTCTGAGCACAAGGTGATCCAAGGCGGCAGAGCCGACCAATAGGAATCCAGGTGGCACAAGGCCTACCTTTCAGAGATCCAAAAGGAGTCTCTACCCACTCTACAAGAGATGAATATGATAGGAATGAGTAGGAGAAGAAGAAGAGTAAGGTTAGAACGATAAAACCTGATTTGTGACTTTAGATGCCTTCTTCTTCTTCAACTTCCTAAAAATCCCTGGATTAGACCTATGTTAGAATCCTGCAAAAATCAAAACAAACTAAGTTAGTAATTAGAAGAAAACCTACTCTAAAAAGCAAAATAAATCCTAAATCTATCTTAAAACAATCTCAACTAAAAGTTATTTCAGAAAATTCTAAAAATACCACATAGAAATTCTCCGGCAACGGCGCCAAAAACTTGTTCACTCCCCAAGTGTAGGGTTGCGAAGTAGTAATAATTCGGAAAGACCGAGTATCGTTCCCACAGAGATTTATGAATGGGTATTCTCAGAATTTAACTAAAACAACTAATAATTAAGATCCTATTAAGAACTAAAGCTAGAAAACAGTGAATTGTGTTTAAACAGTGAATGGTTAAGGTAATTTTAATCTAAAAAGGCACTAGAGTGCCAAGGATCCACTTTTGATAAGTTTCAATGCATCAACACAACTAGGTCTCACATGACTCAATCGGAATCAAATTCCTTTCTCTATCCGATTGGAATATAGAGCGGTTAAACCAACAATCATCTGGAACAAGTGCTCATTAATTGATTTGATTCCCACAACCATGCTCAGGCCTTGGGCACACTCAATTGTATAGGCCAAGCCTCTTTCCAATCTAGTTGAGATTCATAACCATAGCTTTCACCAAGTCCTGTCACTAGACCTGATTACAACTCATGATTTGAACTCGAATTAAATCAAAATCAATCACTAAGCAACTATTCCAGATTATATACAAAAGATAAGAACTTTAGTTGAATGAGTTCCCACATGAAAATCAGGCCATTGCATACAAGGCAATCAAAGCGTCTACCATGCCCGGAGTCGATGGTAGATCAATGCATTACACAAGCATAAACAATGCTCAAAAGCTAAGATACTAAGCTTAGAATCACTAAGAATCACATGAGCCCGGAGTCATCAAGAGATCAAAGTAAAACCAACTTAATACTTGATTCAAACTCAAATTGAACTAAAATTCATCAATTAAAACATAAAAGGAAACCTAGGTTGCATTAATCCATCAAAAACGAATCAAAAGCTTCACCTCTTAGCCCTAGCTAAGAGGTTTTAGTTCATCTCTAACATCCTTGAACTAGAAGCCTCTAAAAACATGAAAAACTACTAAAACAGGAAGAAAACTAGAGATCCGAAGTAGAATCCGCCTCCTGAGCAATCCCCACGTCGTAGCCTCCCTTGATATGAAGAGAAGAGGTTCTTTTATAGCTTGGAGGAGTCCAATACGCAAGAGAATTCCAGAAATTGTGTAAACTTACGCACTTGTGCAGGAAATTTCGGAATCCCGAAATAGAAAGAGCTTTTCACGCATGACAAACCGGTCTAGACCGGTCGGCCTTCACTTGCAACAGTCCAGAGAGCACAGCCGACCGGTCATGACCGGTCGGAGTGACTTTCCATTGATCCAGCGTACATGGCCGACCGGTCATGACCGGTCGGACCAAGTTGAATTTGTTCCAGCGTGTGTAGCCGACCGGTCATGACCGGTCGGACTACACTGTCCATCCTCTGTTGTGCATAGAAGGGAGCAGCCGACCGGTCTTGACCGGTCGGGCTTCTTTGGCTGACCGGTCAGCCAACCGGTCTAGCTTCTTTTCTTCTTTATTTCTTCTTTCTTTCTTCTTTTCTTGCTTTCTTCTCTTTGATCTTCCTTCAATACTTCATCCTATGATCTTCAATGCTTGTAAGGAGCTACATTTAGCCTTCAATTGGTGACATCTCCATCTTGTTCCTATAATTACAAATCATGTATTAGAATGGTCCTTTAAATGTGTAAACCGTGCATAATGAGTGATGAATTGGGGTTAGAATATGCACAATTAAGAGCTTAACACACCCCCAACCAGTATTTTGCTAGTCCCGAGCAAAACATGCGTGAAACTAGTTTCATTCTCCAAAACCCAACTCTCCTCTAGAAACTACTCTTCTATACATTCCAAGACACATAAGCATAAGAATCAGAGAAATTTAGTGATAAAGGTTGAAACCTACAACTCTCAGAACGTAATAAGTATTTATATGAAATTCCCGCTGATTGATTGATAGATAGAAGAACTTGAACAAATTCAACCTAGTGTGCATGGTGAAAGTTCATCTCATGAGTTTTCGGGATTATCTTCTTCATAAATCAACTAAACTATCGATCTCAAGGTATATAGAGCAACAACAAGACAGGATTTTACCTTACCGTCCTTCCGACGACTTTCACACTACGTCCCATTTTCGGCTTTGGTTACGGGTAGATGTTGTAGGCAAATATGGTCTGGCGAGAAGTGAAGGATCGCGGCAATACGAATGCGAGGAGTCCAAGTCGTGCTCGCGGTAAGGGGTCGCGCATCCTGGATGCGAGCAGCTCGGTTCGTGCTCGCCAGAAGGGGTCGAATCTCCCGGATGCGAGCATCTCGGCTCGTGCTCGCCAGAAGGGGTCGCATCTCCCTGATGCGAGCAGCTCGGCTCGTGCTCGCCAGAAGGGGTCGCATCTCCCGGATGCGAGCAGCTCGGCTCGTGCTCGCCAGAAGGGGTCGCATCTCCCGGATGCGAGCAGCTCGGCCCGTGCTCGCCAGAAGGGGTCGCATCTCCCGGATGCGAGCATCTCGGCTCGTGCTCGTTAGAAGGGGTCGCATCTCCCGGATGCGAGCAGTCCTGACACGAGCAGCTCCCGAATCAGAGCAATCATGAGTCTTTATTTTTGGTTTGGACGATCTTCGTAGTCCCAGCACCCAATTCCCGTCGAGCAGCTTGTCGAAATCCCTCGACGGCTCCAAGCAGAGTTACATCCAGCGCGGTGGTCTCCGTCCTTTCGGCGTCTCCTTCCTTTTCGGCAGCTATGACTCCAACTACGGCTTCCAGCTCAACATGAGCAATCAGCGCCCGTATAGGTCGGTTTTTGGGCATATCTTCTCTGGTGGTTCCGGATCTCAAGGGATTGCCATCAAGGAACGTGATTGCTGAAATAAGTCATTGGGTTGTATCTCGTCTCTAAAGATAGGATCTTATCCCACGAAATCAGCAAGATCTCAGTATCGTACATGAGATCAGTGGGATCTCGATATCTTGCATAACAGATTGAATCGCTTCAGATTTATATAAAGGGACGACTCCATTATGGGAAAGGTACACACAATATTCAATCTCTGTCCCGTTTTGCCTGGCTACTCTTCTTCTTGCTTTGGCCTAACTTAAGCATCGGAGGGCTAACGGCTGGACCCCAGCCACCCTTAGTCGCTGTCTGTCTTCTTTCAGGTTTGGCGGAGAAAATCCCTGTTGGAGAGAAGGTGAACGTCCGGAGGATCCTGTTACAAAATTTGACATTAACAGTTTGGCGCCGTCTGTGGGAACGACTTGATCATCAAAATCAATCGTTCTACCGACCAAAATCCTTCCGCGATGCTGTTAGAACGCTTTTTAGAAAAAGGGGAAAGATCAGATCTACTCGTCAGCAGTCCTTCTTTCTTTTTTTCGTGTTTCTTTTATTTTGGGGGAATTCTGAGTATTGAGACATTCACAGACAATCATAAGCAATCACAAAGTGTACACAAGAGAGAGATATCACAAGGCGAATTTTATTCCAGAGATTCTGAGATCTTTTACATTCCAGGCTGTGATACTGGTCACGAGCCTTTAATTACATCAACGGTTGATCACCCTTGATTGGAAGGCAAAAGACTAATCCACCGGGGATTATGGTCTTGAGTTCATGGTCGTGTAGACCTTTATTTTCTTGTTATGGACTGAGCCACATTTGTTAGACACGCCGGATGTCTATGTCCCATTTTCTTTCGGTATGTCCAGGTTGAGAGACTGTCAGGATTCGAGTGGTGCAACTCGGGGCCCGCGCCTGTTACTATGAACAGTTGACCGCTGGAATACACGAACCTCGAATGTTGGTCGGCATGACCCAAGGCCCGCGCCCGTACTTTTATGACGGGTGACCTTAGGAAAGCACTCCGCAATGTTCCCGAACGAGGGTTTTAATCGAGTGGTGCAACTCAGGGCCCGCGCCTGTTACTGTGAACAGGTGACCGCTGGAATACACGAACCTTGAATGTTGGTCGGCATAACCTAAAGCCCGCGCCCGTATTTTTATGACGGGTGACCTTAGGAAAGCAATCCGCAACTACCTCATCAGCTCAACCAACGGACCCGTTGTCGATGGGTAGGGCATCGACGGTCTTTTTCATAGTGGCAGTCCATAGCAAGATGTTTCAAGCTTAGTTAGAACTCTTTGTTTGTGGTTTCTCGTGGTAACCATAACCCCTTAGGTTTAGCCTCGGACCTTTATCCGGGATGAATAGAGCTTTGTACAGTAAAGTAAATGTATTTCTTCTGGAGTCGGGCGACTCGTCTTCGAGAACACTCTTTCTTCTGAGTATTTTTAATGATCTGTTTGGGATCAAGTAGGCTTTATCAAGCCAAGATCTTTTGAGGATTCAAATATATTCAATGGGCTGGATCGGCTGTTTCCGATGCCCGTAAGTGGCTAAGTATAAGGTCCGATGGGTACCCACATATGCCAATTTCTTATGAATGATGGGGATCGGTGCCCCGTGAATGCTTGAACCGGTTGTTGGATAGCCTGAGTACTTCAGCTTTGCCTCGGCGTCTTCGAGATCGCGGTTGATTTCAACTGGCATTAGTCAATTTTCAAGCCAACAGGGCACTTCCCAGGGCTGAAAATGACTGAGTAGTGGACCTGTTCACGGTCTGATTAGAGAGACTAGAGAGTATTATCGATAACCGTCCCTGAACAGGGGTGGATTACGTCCACGAAGATCGTTGTGCGATCGCGTTTCGATTTGCTTAGCAAAAGTCGATTTCGGGCCGACAGGGCACTTCCTAGGGCTGAAAATGACTAAATAATGGACCTGTGTGCTGTCTAATCAGGGAAATCGATGAATATTATCGATGACTGTCTTTGAACAGGGGTGGATTATGTCCACGAAGATCGCGGTGCGATCGCATTTCAATTTGCTTAGCAGAAGTCAATTTCCGGGCCAACAGGGCACTTCCCAGGGCTAGAAATGACTAAGTAGTGGGCCTGCCGACTGCTCGATTAGGGTATTCGAGGGTCCTGAGATCGGATAACCTCGTCGCGGTGCATGATTATGGTGTATCATGTCATGTAGAAGAAAAGTATCCCTCTCGGGCTCGGTCCAATTCCGCTCTATTCTTCTTGTTTTAGGCCGTTTTCGGCTCTTTCAGAAGGATTTTTTGGGACTGCCAAATTGGCTAAGTGTTGGTTATTTTGGACCAAAACACTGATTTGGGCCATTTATTATTGACCGTTGGAGAATCTGATCCGACAGATGGATAGATCTCATCGAGAAGCATCGGGCGGAAGTAATTTCATCAAAATCGGATTCCGAACGAAGGCGGGGCACGCGATCGAAGGTCCACCCCTCCCATCAGCGTCCAGGCGCATGGAGGGATGGATGTGCAAGCGCATGTGGCAATGCACATGCTTCCGGGCGCATGTGGTAGGGACCCGGGCGCATGTCCCTTCTCCCGGGCGCATGTGAAGTGCTTTTTATGAAAAATCAGACGGAGAAGAGGTGTTCCGGGCGCATGTGGCAATGCACATGCGCCTGGACTCAAAGAGTGGGCGCATGTCCCTCCTGGACTTAGCGGAATTTCAAGATTTTCCAGTGGGAAAAGCCAGCGCATGTGGTGTAATAAGCCAGCGCATGTGGGGGATATGCCGGCGCATGTGCCCAACACTTAGAAAATTTCAGGATTTTCTTCCTGAACTTGGGATTCCGATGAGGAAATCCCTTTCCGGCGAGGGTTTCCGGCGAGGAAATCCACTCCGGCCAAGGCATCCGGCGAGGGGAGAGAAAGCAAGCGCATGTGGTGCTTACATCACTCTGAGGTCGGCAGGGAATGATTTCGTGCTGATGTAATGAGGTGACT